>PVJS01028750.1:0-25281 GCA_004027185.1 Glis glis
TATATATATATATGTATATATATAAGTAAATATAGTGCATCTAGTACTGGTTGATAGTTGATAAACCAGTACATATTTATAATAGTTATATCTCTAATTTATGAAGGAGAGAATTTCAATCAGCTGTTAATAATATATATATATATATATATTTTTTAAGGTGATAAATTTGCTTAGATTTTTCTTACAAATAAAACAGAGTGGAAAGATTTTTACTGTTGACAATTGTGCCCTCAAGTGTTAACTATATTCACAAGTGTTTAAGAGAATAATTAGGTTCATTTCATTCTATCATACTCGTACTATAATTATAACATGACCTTTGTTCTATTTATACGTATGTGTAGTATATTCTAATAGGATATTTTTGTGCAGAAGAAACACTTGATAATAGCCTAATTCTCTAACAGAATTATACAATCGTTCCTAAATGACCTTACCTTGAGAAAAAAATTAAATAAAAGACACCTGCATTAGAGATCAATTTCCTGATGTTCAGTCTAAACTCACCGTGCTGAGCTATCCAAGGCCACCTTTCTTCTCCTGTCATTTGATGGAAATGATTTCCATGTGTTTTAAGATCCAAGTCCATTCTGCCTTAGACAATACAGTGACTTCAAACATTTCAACTCTTCAATTGACTGGCTAACTGTGCCTTGTAAAAATTGCATTTTTTATTTTTTTGGTCAGAGTATTCTAAATTTTAAATAAGAATAAGAAGTGGAAAATAAATTTTGGGCAAAAATAGTAGCTCCCACATTACAGAGTGGTTTCACAATTCAATATTATTTTCAAATAGGACAGTAAACATTGAAAGATTTTTATTTCGTTTTTTGGCCAGAGGGATTCTATATATGATATGACAACTTTAACTCTGAATTTCCTTGTCTGTGTCAGTTTAATCCAGATCTGTGCTATGCAGTTCTGAACACTGCCATGCTTCTAACTTTTAAACAAGAAACAGGTGGTTAAATACTGACATGCGCCTCTAACAATTTGACTGCAGCTTTCTGTGTGATATTTTGGTAATGCCTAAGTATTATGTTTGTAAGTGTCCAGAAGCATACTATTTCTTGCTTTATGGGCTCCATTAAAGAGTACATTAACGGGCTTGAGGGTGCACACCCATTATCCCAGTACTTGGGAGGTTAAGACAGGCAGATCACAAATTCCAGTCCAGCCTCAGCAATTCAGCAAGACCCTCAGCAACTTAGTGAGACTCTATTCCAAACAAACAAACAAACAAAAAAATATATATACATATAAATTAATTAATTAATTAAAAGGGCTGGGGGTGTATCTCAGAGATAGAATGCTCCTGGGTTCAATTCCCTAGTACCAAAGCAAACAAATAAAAAATTAAATATTACATTAAAATGTAACTAAACTTGAATATTAATAAACCCTCAAATCCCAAATATATCCTCTTCCAGAAAAATAGTTTTAAGCTGGGTATGGTGTTGCCCGCCTATAATCCCAGCAGTTGAAAAGCTGAGACAGAAGGATAGCAGGTTCAAGGCCAGCCTCAGCAACTTAAGGAGGCCCTCAGCGACTTAGTGAGAACTTGTTTCAAAATTAAAAAAAAAAATAGGGCTGGGAATGTAGCTCAGAGGTGGCAAGCCCCTGAGCTCAATCCCCAGTACCAAATATAGATACTTCAGTTTTCTTATTGACTTGATGTCAGTAACTTCTTGGCTCACCCCGCAGGTGTTTGTAGGATGCTTTGAGATTCATTGTCCCTTGACACCGCCATTTGTCCTGGTACCGCAGACGCATGATCTGAAATTGTGGTCCTGCAAGGTTCTCTCAGTAATGGCATTCAAATGCTGCCCTGCTTGATCTGCATGGACTCTCTGGGGCTCTAGAATATTGACTGCCAATTCAGACATCACTAGAGAGTATTCTGCAGCCATCAAAGGGCACATTTCAGCCGTCTGGGGATGATTTACTTTGCAAAGACCATCTTGTACACTCAGAATCACCGCATCAATCCTCACAGGTTTTCTAAGCCTCGTCTCTCAGTTCCACTGTGGGGAGGGCGAATGGAGGTGATTTTCAAAGTAAAATTGAAGACATATAGATGCACAGAGCATCTGCAGCATCTTTTCTTCCCACTCTCACATCAGGGCATTGTTCCACCATCGGCGTAATTACCAGAATCCTAATTCTTCCCCGCTGCTTGTGTTTTGATGCTTGTCACCAGCCTGGAACTGGTGAGGGCTCCGGTAAAGCCCTCAGCATCACCCGAGGGTGAATTTCTATTTCCTTTGGATTCCTCTGATCCTCCTCTGCACTTTATGTCATGAGTGACCTTTCTATCCAGTTCAAACAGAAAACGCAGAGAAGAGGTGTAGAGACATTTATGCGAAGGAATATCAATGAAGTTAGAGTGGAGGGCCAGGATGAAAGAGGACAAAGAGATTTGGGACCAGGAGGGCAGAGCACTGCAGGGCCTGCCTGGTGTTGGGTTTTCATCAGAAGTTTCCCCTCCTTTGGAAATCGGAGAAAACAGAGTGATGGCGACCAGTAAACCAGGTTGGTTATTGATGTTGAAGCATGCAGCTGAGCACTGTAATCCTACAACGGAGCTGCCCAATTTCCCCTTGAATTAAACTCATGGTTAACTGGCTAGCTGCTTTCTTTCCCCTAACGACTGCGAAGTGTCGGCCTTCCTTTGGAATGTTATGGCACTGAGCGCACAGAATGTGGATGCCTGGTGGCTAGAATGGCCCCCAAAAGAGGAAATCCAGAGGGAACTGGGACAAATAAGGTCATCTCTCTTCTCATCAGAGGGAGGAAGCTCTTCTCCCGGGAAGTTGTGAGTGGAGTACCAGAAGCTGCCCTCCCCGGGCAGAAGTTCTATCCAGCCTCAGGAAACACAGAGAGCTGGGACAGACCATGCACCCTTTCCACACACGCCATGGTAAATTACCATGTGCTGATCTAAATCTGCTCATGATACTCCCTTTAGGTTGGACTGTTTTCTATTTACATATCTCCACCATTTTTATTTTCTTCATTTACCTATTCTGAGTTTAATTGAACTCTCCAAGAGAGAAGCATGGATATTTGATTTTAGACTACTTGTTTTCTAATATGGGCATTTAAAGATACAAATTTACCTCTTACAAATGATTTAGCTTGCATCTTTCAACTTTCACCCCTCAAAGTTTTAGTTGCTTTCTTTTTGTTATCATTAATTTTGAAACATTTTCTAATTTCCCTTGTGATTTCTGCTTTTACCATATACATTATTTAGAATTATGTTGCTTACTTCCTCCATATTTGGAAATTTTTTAGATTGTTACCGATTTTATTGATTGTTAATCATTTTTACTGATTTTGAAAACAGTAACATTTTCCTCCGAAAATATACTCTGTATAATTTTAATCCTTTCAAATTTATCACAGCTTGTTTTATGGCTGAGACTGTGATTTACCAGGTGAATACTTTATATGTATAGAACAAATAATGTATATTCTACTATTATTGGACATAATATTCTATATGTGTCAATTAGATTAATATGTCTAATACTGTTCAAATTTTCCAGACCCTTATTAATTTTTTTTATCTAGTTGTTTTGTCAACTCCTGAAAAAGAGCATTTTTAATGTCTGGCCATGATTGTAGCTTTTTCTGTCATCTCCTTTAGGTTTCTAAGTTATTGATTTATGTATTTTGAGGTTTTGTTATTATATTTACCCATATATTTAACTGAATATTTGGGTTGTTTTAGGAATATCTAGATAGTGTTTTAAACATATCTAGAGATTTTCTCTTTGGGACTTTCCCTTCCCTCCCAACTGGTATTTTTATCTTGAGCATGAAAAAGTTCTATTAGTATTTGTTACAGAATAGTACTGCTCCAGATGAATTCTCTTGGGTTCTCTCTCTTGAGTATATAAAAATATATAAATGTATATAACATGTGTGCATTCGCGTATAGTGTTTTTAAAGCATTTTCTCAGGATGTATGATTTCACTTAGACAGTTTTGTTTTATTTTGCTATCTACAACAATTTCAAGATGATCTGTGATCCTGTGGTCCCCACTATTTCACTCATGTTGGCATAAAGTGGGCTATGTGTGTGGAAAAGGTGTGCAAACTGGAATTGTGTTTAGCCAGGTCAATTGTGTTCCTTCTCCCAGGTGCAGGGGTGGATTGGGGTACACAAGGCACAGTTAATACCATTCCACTTCCATCTTCCTCTGACACGTTTTACCTGATCCTCAAGCTTTGTAATGAAAAACAATTTGATATTTAATAGTTGTGCTGATACTTTAATAAAAATATGTGTGGGATAAATATTAATTAGACATCTAAAGTAATCTTTTTATATCTGATGGCAATATTGATTCTCATGCCCTCTTAACATTCTTCTATCATTTTTGTTATATTGTCATCAATTTAGGAAAAAGCAAGAGCTTACTTGCTTGTCACAAATGGGAGTGTCAGGTAAAATCATCAGGGATCCTTTATTGATCCATCACTGGGCCCTGAAGCATTCTCACCCAGAAGTGGGAGTTGTGTTGATATCATATAACTTCCAGCAAACACCAAAGCCACATCTAAAATAGAAGCACATTTTAAATTCATGTGGATTTTAAACAATTTGTTTTCTTTGGCTTTAGAAAAATTACTAAACAGCATATTGCTTTGAGAACAAAACATTCTTCAATCAGGATCAAGTTACAACCTTATGATGGTAACACATGATCATACAGATGCAACATTAAAGTCTATGAGCATATTCTTTAGACATAATATCCGAAGATACCAGTGTTTTCATTATTAAAGAGTTATTCTCCAGTTCATTGAATAAATGCAAATATTAAGAATTTGAATCTATTAAGATTAAACTCTAAGTTTTTTACTTCTCTATTCAAAACACACAAAAATGGTAACTGCATGTAATGGTGCGATGGTTTGAAAAGTCTGACTTAATTTAAAAGTAACTTCCCATCTGGCCAGTATAGTAAGCAAATGGAATTAGAAGAGTTAGTCTCTGTTTCTTTATGTGAATAATGATTAGTACAGAGTCTTTGGTTTGCTGTTATTACTGTTTTCACTTATATTTTGGTATATCTGTGTAGATACGTATACAGGATGGCATTTTTATTATATTATGACTTAAAACTAAAATAGAAAAATATGCACATTTTGGATGTATGTGTATTTTGGAAACACTCTTGGTTGGCTACTCAACAACTTCCTCTTTTCTTCTTGGCAGCCTCCTCAGTAGAACCATGCATTTATAAAAGATGAGGTTACCTCTTTACTAAGAGTATATCTCAGTACCCAAAGCCAGTCATGATAATCCCAGTGGATTAGAGTGGAAACACACCTACAACCTATTTCTGACTCTTAAGAGGTGATTTATCAGCAAAATTTCTTTTTGGGCAGATAGGAAGACTGAGAGGAGCAGAGGACTGCTCCCTCTGCTCCTGCTGGACCAAGCCCTGGATGGAGCAGAGTTCGTGGAGACGTCTGAGTGAAAATAAACCACTTTTGAACCCCCTACCTGGGTACTACTAGTGATGGGATACAACACATTTTCTTCATTGATAAACTATTTTCCATTATTTGTGGCTGAGTACATGTCAATCAATACAATTAGCCATATTTGGATACCTGGAAATCTATGTCCATTTGAATTAAATTTAGTTTTTTGTTTTCTAGTAATCCAAAATGTAGTGTTTGGGGCTGTGAGTGTAGTTCAGTGGGAGAACACTTGCTTGCATGCATGAAGCCCTGGGTTTGATCCCAGAATCACACACACACACACACACACACACACACGTACAAATACGGTCTCTCAAGCAATATTGTGTGTACTATAAAATTAAATGATACCTGGAAGAATTTTAACCTAGAATAAATTATAGTGGTAACCCTACATCCTGATTATTTGACTTTTTTAAAGGTTTAATTTCATATATATATGTATATATATATATATATATATATATATATATATATTTATATTTATGGCAATAGTAAATGTATGTTTTTGTTATAGAAACTCATTTCTTAGTTTATAAGTTACAAATGATAAGTTATGTGGTGGCACATGCCTATAATCCCAGTACTTGTGAGGCTGAGACAGGAGGAGTGCAGGTTCTAGGCTAGCCTTGGCAACTTAGCGAGACCCTGTTTCAAAATAAATAAAACATTTAAAGGCTTGGAGGTATAGCTTGGTGGTAGAATGCTCCTGGATCCATTACCATCCCCTCAAAAAGATAGATTATATAGTTTTATGATTTTAATATTTTATATTGGTATTTTAAGTTGCTATATGTGATGGAAATGGCCTTATAAATAAATTCCCTATAGAGTTTAGAGATATTTTTGATTATTTTGTATTTTCATGTTTCATGCCTTGTAATAATCAATTACTAATAATTATAACCAATCACTATCTTTGCTCAAGAGTTATATGCTGGTAGATAAGTCACAAAATGCTGGCAAAGCATTCTTTACCAATATATTGGTACAATTTTCGGATAATTTTTTTCTTTTAAATCTTTCTAAAACAAAATTTCCAAGAAGCTCAAGCAAAAGCACTTTTTAAACTACCAATTTATATAATTTGTCCTAATATGGAAGATCGGGAGAGTACTGACTTTAACATTTCAACGTCTACTTTTGAACATCTGCAATTAATAAAATTAGTGCAATTCCTAACATATGGTGAGACTTCAGCTCAGGCCAGAGAAATACAAGAGCACATGAAAGTCATCTTGTGGTGGATCCTAGCTACACTCCATAAAGTCTTGTGTAACTTTTAACAAATGCAAAATTGGGCTCAGAAAAAGCACTGTGCTCTCCAGGAGCTTTGGTGAAGAATTCAAAGAGCTACGACTTGTGTTAAGGAAAGACAGAACTCATGTTGAGAGAGATGAGGAGAGAGCGAAGCAAGGTGCTGTCCCTTCAGCTTCTGGTGGGATTCTCCTCGGCCTCTGGCAGGGTGGTACTGGAGACAGGGAACTGACTTCATGTCATGGTTTCTTTGCCCTTGGTTTTGACATAGCCTTGGTGTCAGGAAATTCTTCCCTCAAAGCCTCACTCTCTCGGGCTCAAATTTAAACACATTTCCTTCTCTGTAATCAGTGAGGCGAGAGCAGCTGGTCACCATCTTCTATGCACTAAACCTTCAGCCTTTTCTTCAGAATAAATGGTCTGACTTCATAGGATCGTGAAATTAGACGGGACCTTGAAGTCATCCCATCCTTCCTTTGCCTTCAGACAAGACTACCCTTTAACCACCATCCCAAACAGATGAGCAAATCCTCCCTATTTTTAAAAGAAGAGATCAAGAGAAAACTAATCAAAAGCCCCCAACACTCACACATTCCTCTGATGAGAAGCCCCGGCTTTCAGGAAATCATCATCATTATCATCAAATAGCATTTTCTAAACACCCACATGTGCAAAATGTGCTCGGGGATTCAGACCCTCAAGTGGGCCCTGGAGGCACAGAAGAAAGGATTGACGGAAACTGCAGCGGTGCACAAACAGCGCTGGGCTCTCTGCAGAGAGCGGGGTGCGCCTGGCCCATGGCCACACTCAGGCCAGCACAAACCCAGCAAGAGAAAATGACTTTTATAGACACTCCAGAAGCTCCGGGGGGCTTTGCAGTTTATTATTATTATTTTTATTATTTAGAAAAATGGCCTTATAATTAAAGATTAAATTGATTTTATTTTCTTCTGTTTAAATATTAGGATTTGCTAACTACTGTCAAACTCAAGTCTAATGCCCAAAGAATGAGGAACGTAAAGAAGCAGTGTATTAAATGTGAAATGAATTTGTGTTAAAGTCCTAACATTTGCAACACATGTAATACTGAATTGATTGCCTCTATATTTCCCCAAGAGGGGGAAAAAGTGGTGTCTGAAAATGTTTGAAGTTCTTCTCCCTCCCATTGCTGGCTCCTTTTTTTCTGTTCTGGAGCTCTCAGAGGAGGTTCAACACGCCCCACCCAAGGCTGGAAGGTCTCTTATCCTTGTGCTTTTCCTCCAACTCAACAAACTCACAATCTTTGCATGTTACTAGTTCTGCTAGGTTGAAACTGAATAAACCAATTTATTTAGAGATAAGCCTTCTCTTCATTCAGAAGCAGTTGATTAAAGGGGAAACTGTTAACTCAGATTTGCCAGTGAACAGGTTGCCTACTGAGGCAGGATGATTTTTAACCAGGGTGGCCCTTTCCCCAGCTATAGGCACTCTGCCAGGGAGTAAAACACACTGTGTACAGTCACACATCATCCATATTCTCCTTCCTCACCTTTGCAGGTTTCTCAGCTGCACCCCATCGCTCACCTTTGCAGGTTGAGACCCAAATAACCGTAAAAGTAATCACAATGCTCAGAGTCCAGCAGCTAGCGCGGCGCCTGCAGATCCTTGAAGGGGCTCTGCCCAGGATGTGCATTGCCCCAACAGGCTTCAGATATTTTTCTGCACAAGCCCAAGAGGTTGATACGATTACAGGTGCTATTCGGTTTTGATTTGGGCTCCTGATGTGCAGCAGCCCAAACAGTATGTCATTGTATAATTTCTGTAACCCTGGGTAGCAGGTACTATTCAGAAAGACTCTACCATAAACACAAAATATATTAATAGGATATGCAACAGTATTGGTTTATAGTTCTTTTTATTTAATTTTCTAGGAGATATGTCTGTTCTATTTTTTAAACTTATTGAAGGCTTAAGATTTTCACTGCCAATGAATAACATGCTTAAATCTTTTAGGGAAATAGTAAAATGGTAAACTGCTGTATGAGTAGTATTGACTACCTCCTATATTTTAAAAGAAAGAAGATAGCACTTGAAGCTTTCATACATGATCACCTTCAAATCAGCAATTACATTTTGAGGCAAGAATATTTATTTTCATTTTTTCTGATAAAGAAGTTGAACCTCAGAGAGGATTTCTTCACAATAAGCTGAATTCAAATACAGGCAGATCTGGTCTCAAAGTGCATGTATCTACAATCATATAATCAATTTGGTCTAAGAATCAACAAAACTAAATAAATACTGGGTTTCTAGAATTTATCAAAAAATCCCTAATGGTTGATAATTTTATTGTTGATTTTTATCTTGTAATAGGCAGAACAGAAGTTTCAATTTCAAGATAAAATTGAAATTGATAAAATTGGTACATTGCCATTTAATCTTATATTTCCACAAAAGCCCATCTGTGATTAAGTGTATTTAAATTCTTCCCCATAGTCTTTGAATGCTTTCCGCTGTTTATTTGTTCTCTGTATCACTCTGTTATAGATTGGATATGGACTATCCTCCAGAAAGGCTCATATGTTGGTGATATAGCAATGTTCAGAGATGAAATTATTGAATCCTGAGGGCTCTAATTTCATCAGTGGATAAATTCATTTGCTGAATTAATACTTCGAATGGATTAACTGGGTGGTGACTCTAGGCAGGTAGAGTATGGTAGGAGGAGTTGGGTTATGTGGGAAGTACCCTTGGACACTATACCTGTCTCTGCCTCTCTCTCTCTCTCTCTCTCTCTCTCTCTCTCTGCTTCCTGGCCGCCATGAGCTGAGCACCTTGCCTCTACCATGTCTTACCACCATACTGTTTGTGTTTTGAAGCTGGCCAACCATGGACTGAAACATGACCCAAATAAATGTTTCCTCCTCTAAGTTGTTCTTGTCGGTTATTTTGGTCACAGAAATGGAAAGTTGACTAACACACTCTCCATCCCTCTCTTTACCTTTCAGTGACTGTACTATTTTCCATATTACTTGTGTAGGAAATGCTATATCACTCTAAGTATTACTTCACTTGGTGCCACAGACTGGGTTTTGAGTCCTTTGATTACAATTTCCCAAGAATCCCCATTCTTCATGAATGCTTCTTCTAGTGCTTTGCATGAGCCTCAGGGTGGCATTGCTTGCTGTGTTAATCACATGTCCATCACTGTAACAAATCTGAGATAACCAACTTGTAAAGAGGAGAAGATTATTTGGGCTCAGGCTTTCAGAGACATGTGGACGTGTGGCAGTGCAGTACATCATGGGGGGAGCAGGGGTGGAGGAGGCCTGCTCACCTCATGGTAGCTGGGAAGCAAAGAGAGAAAGGAGGGGCCAGAATCCCAGATTTCCCTTCCAGGGCCCACCCCCAGTGACCTAAGTTCCTTCTGCTAGTCCTTAGCACAGGCTAGAGACCAAACTTTCAGCCCATGGGCCTTCGGGGGACATTGAAAATCCAAACTGCAGCACTCACATTACCAACATCTGGAGAGGAAGCTGCACAGGGGGCAGAGGAGCTGCTCTTGAACTCTGTGACGGGGCCCTCCGAGCCTGCCACCTGGCTATCCTGAAAACAGAGGAGCTCCTCGATGCTTTCTTTCTCTTGTGCTATATGTAAAAACTGTAGACCTACAAACATAAGGTAAATAAAATAAAATAGCTTATTTTTTACCCATTTAGGGTATAAAAGGTTAAGGATATGTCTATCCATAAGTAATAGACATTAAAAAATGGTGTGTAATAGGACATTCAGAAACACATTTTACTGTTTGCACAGATTTCCTATTTTTCATGCCTTATTTTAGCACAATCAGTGTCTTTACTCTTAGGATCATCCACTATAAGCAAGAAAAATTATTACACTGGCAAGATAAGAGATTTAAGACCTGTTGGAAAATTTCCAAAGGTTATCCCTTTATATAACATACTTCTGTGAGAACATAGGTCTTGAATTTTACCTTGGATATTTTTATCAATGAATATTTTTAACTCTTATGAATTATTATTTGGATTAGGTTTTGATTCAACAAACCTGAAGTACAGTGTACAAGTTAGGATCTACTGATTTTAATTCAATTAAGTTTGAGTCCTATAAGTTCATGATTAAGCAACTTGGAAAAGACAATAGGAAATAGAAGACTATTTTCTTCTGGAACTATTTTTTTCTAAACTCCTAGTAGTATTCTAAAAAAAAATTGGTAAATGTTCTCAGGTTTATTTGTCAAATGAATACCAGAGTCTATGCAAATAAAGAAATATCTTATCTTTGAAAATAAATGGCTTGAGTGAATTCTATTATCTATATTATGATTTCATTTGTATTTATATTTTATTATGAACAAACAAAAATAGTGGAGGTACTTTTTAAATCAGTTTCATAAATTAAGAACTTTAAGCAAACTTTTATCTTCCTTAGAAATAAATTTGTCTAAGTAGGCGACGGGGTTCTATTCCACATCTTTTCGTTATCTGGTTCCATCCTGCTCCTGAGCATAATGGATCCCCAGGTGTAAATACTAGACAAGAAATATAAGGCCAGTATAAATCCAGGCGGCCTTCATAGTTGGTAGTAGAGTGATGCTAAGGAAATTCTCTCACTAAATGTCAGGAATTCATCAGCAGCCTTCTCAACAGCTACAAGAAACAGTAGCTCCTGTTTCACTGTTATGTAGATTTACTCTGGTCCTCAGTGGAGTCAATAATTAGGGCTGGAGCCATCCTTGCAACAGATTGGATGACTGCATTCTTTGACAGTAATTCTGAAAATGGAACACTATGGTCTTCCTAGGAACTTTTACATATTCATGGTCATCTAGTATAAGCAACGTAGAAAATTTACCACCAGCCAGTATAACCTTTTCACGCAGTGCATACTATTTTCATAATATACCAACAAAACTGTATCTGAACAATTGGTATCTTACATAGGAGTCTCCGGTGGGTAGGTTTTACAACATTTCAATTCCTCAGTCCACTTATTTGTCCAACCATGGCCTCAAAAATGGCCTTTAAAAGGATTTACCATTGTCTCTTGTAAATGATGGATTTGAGTGAGATACATTGCATTAATCAAATCCAGGATGTAGTTGAGACCTTGCTTCTGTTGGAGCAAAAAGGATAAAAACGATTTCATAAGCAGATTACAACGACATCTGCGACTCTACTTCTCTGAGCAGGCTTCAGTACATGCTTCATCTTGAGTTTTCCCATTTTGAAAGTCTTGCCAAGTCAGCTCTCAGACATTTCATGGAACATCTTGCCTTGAAGTTACATCAAACACTATCCTGATCTTGACGCGTTACTCTATACAATTGCACATACCTGGCCTTTGAAATAGGGTAAACTAAAATTCACTGAAGAAGAATAAAAAGACTGCTATTAAAAATCCTTGAGGACTTCAAAAATCAATGATCCTACAGAAGGAGAATAGGCCATTTATCAATACTGTCTCTTTGATGTCAAGGAAAACACACAACACACACACACACACACACACACACACACACACACACAGAAAAACATCGCCCTTAACATCCCAGCTGATACTGGTTGCTTTAGAATGTACAAAGCACTTCATTGATCCATTATTTCAATTAACTCTCTTAATGTCATTGTAGAGCCAATATTAATATCGCATTTATAATCATTCCATTTGAAAGCTGAGAACTTGAGGGTCAAAGAATTTATTTCAGCAGGTAAGTGGCGCAGCTAAGCGATGGCTCTAGAATTCCATCTTCTGAAGATGGAGAATGAAATCTGTTTTTTCCATTCCGTGGAAATAATGCATTTGACTAATAGGACACCTAATTATGAACCAGAGAATAACCTTTGCTTAAATTAGTGCAATCAGAATAGATCCAAACCATTTCTAAAAGTGGTTTCTCACTGATCTTTGGAGTAAAAGGAAGAACAAAATGTTGATCTTGGTTTCCTCCCTTGAAACAAATCCAGATTCTGAGTCAACACTTTTTTTTTTTTTGTGGTACTAGGGATTGAACCCAGGGGAATTCTACCTCTGAGCTACACGCTGAGCCCTATTTTATTTTTATTTTTTGAAACAGGGTCTCACTCAGTTGATGAGAGTCTCACTACTAGCGGAGGCTGTCTTCGAACCTGCAATCCTCATGTCTCAGCTTCCCAAGTACTGGAATTACCAGTGTGTGTCCCCATGCCCAGCTCTGAATCAACACTTTATCAATGATCATGTAAATGATTTTAGTCCAGATTATTTGAAATTCTGTAAAATCATCGAGACGAGGCACATATCTTAAGGTTTCTTAATCTTGGCACCCTTAGCTTTTGGGCTGAATCATTACTTGTTTCAAGAGGCTGCTCTGTGCAGTGTGGCATGCTGGGCACCCAGGCCTTTACTTCCTGGATGCCAATAGTACCCCCAGTCAGTGACAACCCCAAATATCTTCAGACATTGCCACATCTCAAGATTTACTTAAGAATCACTGGTCTACTTTAATTCAATTGCTAGGACAGGTGCTATCTCTTAATATTACATTGAATAATCATAAATATTTACCCTAGGTTAGCACAGGAATTAATCTTTCAAGAGTGTGCAGTGGGCACATTGGTATGCTGCATCGTCTTCTAACCTGATTCCATTTCTGCAGTAGGCCAGAACTGACACTGTTTCAAGCATCCCTTCTCATCTCTGTAGACTCTTCTCATCTAAAGTAGAAGTTTCCTTTAGCTTGTTTTATTTCCTAACATCTCCCAGTTGGGAGACAACGGGCCCCTGATGGTTTTTGCACATCTGGCAAGTTGGGCATTGACTGTACGTCTGTTCTGGACCTTCTTTTCAAGGATGTTTGTATAGTAAACAGCGTTAGGAAACAGAGATCGCATCTTGCTCTAAAGCGATACACATACATGCCACCCCCCCCATAATCATTCAGTTTTTCTAAGCTCAGATTCCTGCTCTGGAATGCAACCCGCTGCCAACGCTGGTTTCATCAGATCTTCTTCTTCCTGGTGCTCTGCAGGATAAGCACTTGGGGAACCCACACAATAATGTTGATACACTGACTACTGCTGTTACTGGGAGTAATAAACTGTGCTCAAGCTCTGATCTAGAAGGTTCATCGTCTCCTACCAGTCTCCATATATAGATATAGATATAGATATAGATATAGATGTGCATATATAAAACAAAATTTTTAGTTTAAGAGTAAAGTCAAATATCCAATCCTTCACATTTTTTGAAAATTTATTCTTTAGCTGGGCATGGTGGCGCACACTTGTAATCCCAGTACTTTGGGAGGCAGAGACCAGAGGATCCGGGTTCGCGGCCAGCCTCAGCTCTCTCTCTCTCTCTCTCTCTCTCTCCCTCCCTCTCCTTAGTGAGGCCCTCCGCAACTTCGTGAGACCCGGTTTCGAAATAAAGTATAAAAAATAGGGCCGGGGGCGTAGCGCGGAGGTAGAACGCCCCTGCGTTCAATCCCCGGTACCGCAAAAAAAAAAAAAAAGAAAATTTATTCTTTGATATGGATGAATAATCGAATGCTATTTATTCCTTTAGAATGTTAACTTCCTTGTATATCATTTCAACATGCCCTCAAATTATATTACAAGAAATTGCATTTTCCACTAATATCTTGGGTATTCGTAAGGCTGCTCTCCACCGTATCACACGCCTTTCCCTTTGCATGTAAGCATAGTGCCACTGAGAAGAGAAAGCTATTTTTTTTGCATAAACAATAGTTTCATTTCATGCTGTGGACATCACACAGGCTGGAATTTACTGCGTTCGCACCCTTGCTACGTCTTTAGGAAATGAAGGCTTCCCCTTCCAGCTGACCCCTACCAGCTGGGCAGTATCATTGGGTAATGTTTGGTGTTAACCTTACCATTGATTTATTATTTTTCTACTTTTAAATAATTGGACACCTGGGGAAATGGAATTTAAAAATAAAATATGCCAGCCTCTTAAAAGGTTCACGTAGCAAGTCACCTTCGAACACATTTTTATTATTAATAGGAGAAAAGCAATCAGGGGAGCCATCTCCTCTCTACGCCATCCTGGATCAAGAAGATTACAAGATCCAGGGTGTGTATGTGTGTGTGTGTGTGTGTGTGTTCATCTTGGGTTAGATCTTAGAAATCCCCAAAGTTTGGGAAAGAGATGAAATGCCCTGCAAGGGCTCTTAGGAAAGTATTCTGAGAGTAGGGCTGGTCCAAGGGTCTGAGAAGATCACCCCAGGGGCCCAACAAGGGTCAGGCTTAATACCAGTTCCCAACCTCAGGTCTGAGGGTGCTAAGGAGAGGCTTTCCTGGTGGAAAGTATGCTGACTCTGAAAGGCCCAAAGTATCACTCACTGAGGCATGGTATCTATCTTTGGGGAAAAATCTATAAGCGTTTGAATGTAAATTTAAAGCATTTTAATCATTGTGCCAAACTATAAGGCATTTCTCTCCTGTGTGGGCAGAAGCACAGGAGCTCTGTGTCCTTCTGCTGAGGGGACTGCAAGTTCAACATCTCCACTGTGTGTTGGCCCACAGGGAGCCACGGCTCCAGCAGGTAGGTAGAAACCATACAATCTACTTCCCACCAATTCCCATGGGCTGAATTGACCCTGGGGTTCATGGACTTTGTGGGCTGTGCGTATTTGCTGAATTGATTGAGGGTAGTGAGAAAAAAAATGGTAATACTATCAGCTAAGAGGGATGCGTTGATTAAAATTTGTTTAAAGATAGTAAGTGTGCCCACGAGGAGTGCTGGTTGACCACTTTCTGTCTGCCTATTCTCTCACCTGTTGTGAGAGAAATAGTGTCTCATTTATTTATTTTCGGCCGTGCCGGGCATCTAACCTGGGACTCCGGCACTAGCTAGGCAAATGTTCTGCCATGAGCTCCGTGCTGGGCCCTGTCTATTTCTTTCTATTTTGTGAGTTTTAAAGTTCAAGCTTTTATAGATCAATTTGTTTAATTAAATAAATGCACATACTATTTCACTTATTGTATACATAGCTGTGAATTTATTTTTACATATTTGCAATGATATTAAAGATGTTGGTAGGTAAACCTGGCTACTGCAGGAATATAAATATATATGCTTATATATATATTTAATATATGCATTATAATATAAATATATATTTATATATTTAATATATATTATAGTATAAATATATAATATAAAATATATAATACAATAATATGTTATAATAAATGTTATAATAAACATATAAATATGTTATAATAAATTAAAATATATATATATAAAATCTCTATTCCAAAGGTGGAATATTCTCATTCATGACTTCCTCGTTACCTGATTGAGGTGTCCTCTGAGGGAGAAAAGTGGAGACCCGGTGTCTGCTTTCTTTTTGGAATGGATCCTGCTTTAGAAGGACATCCTTGGGGCAGGGATCTCAGAGGTGCACAGTAGTTCTAAAATATCATGTAGAAAAATTGTCAATATTGCCCGTTATTAATGATCCCCAGCGATGTGAAACAACTAAATAAAATAAAGGATGAAAAATGACCCCATTTAATTGGTACTTCTGGGAAATCCAGGTAGGTGTCTGAGGTCACCGGAGGACCCGGGCCAGTTACCAGATGGTGCAATCTCTATCTCTTACGGTTCTGCAAGCCTGAAATATGTGGTGTTTTAAGTGTGCTCTTTGTGTATTACATCAAATCCGGACACAGTCTCTTGGCGTGGTGACTGAGATGGTAGTGTGAAAAGCACTCTGGTTGGAGAGTCATGGTACTGATGATCACACGGAGCTGTGACATTCTGATGACAAGAGTCGGAGGAAGATGCAGAAAAAGGGTCATTTCAGAGAATGTAGCTTTTTTTGAGAAACTTTCACACTTAAAGCAAGCATTAGCTAAGATTTGTCGGTATCACTTATTTTATCAGTCTCCAACTAATCAATGCTTATATTGATCATGAGTTTTCAGTAATAGCAGACAACTTGTATTAATAACTTTTATAAATCAATTTGTATAATCACAACACAAATATTAAACAAACAAACAAACAAACAAAAATCTAAACTAACATAAAAACAGGCCTGAGTGTTTGGATTAAAGCTGTGTATTTCCCCATTAAATTGATAACAATGTAAACCATTTTCCATATTGATGGAAATGTCGACGTAATTTAAAGTAATAACATCCCTTCCAAGCGGCCTTTGATATTTTGAATTTAGCTTTTATGAGCTGAGTCTGTTCTTGATTCTGAGGAATGTATTGAAAGATGGTAAACTGGAAAATTACCTCGATTTAAAGGAATTCTTTGCTGCTTGCAGCTATTACCAAGGCTGGCTTCCTCTTCCTCCTCCTCTTCCTCCTCCTCCTTCTTCTTTGTATGTGTGGCACTGGGGATTGAACCCAGGGGCATTCTACCTCTGAGTTACACCTCCAGCCCTTTTTATTTTTTATTTTGAAATTGGGTCTCCCTAGGTTGCTGAGTGTCTCACAATGTTGTTGAGGTTGGCCTTGGACCTGCCATCTTCCTGTCTCAGCCTCCCAAGCACTGGGATTATAGGCATGCACCACCATGCCTGGCATGGGCTTTCTTTGTTAAGTAGATTTTGCTTATGTAAAATAACAAGCTTTCTCTGCAGATGCACAGCGCTAGCGAGTCACCTTTATTTTAGCTATAGTTGTGGTTCTAGTGCTGTGCCCTCGTTGTTCTCTCAAAGGCACCTTATGACCATTAAAGACAGGCAAATACAGAATGGGGACAGCTGGGCCAAGCCATTTGTGTCGGTACCAGTTGATTCTAGTGACTTACCTCCCTGCCCACAAGGGCTGCCAACTCCCCTGCAGGTGATCCCTGCAGCCTGCCCACCAGCGGTTGGTTCTATTGGTCAGATGGGGATGGCAAAGTCCACAGATGGAACAATATTCTGCATTTTAGGGCCTCTACTCTAAAGTCTGACCAGACTCCACAGAAAGCATGTGAGCGCTTGATCGCCCACACGTAAGAGTGCTTTGGTGAAATGCTTTGCACACCCCCAATTACTTCTCCCTTAAAATGTAGGTGAAGGCACCACTCACATTGAAGGTTCTCGGTAAAATTTCCTTCTTTCCTCGGTTAGATTTCCTTCTTTCAGTATGGATAATTGCCTCTATTTCTGTTGCTCTCATGTATTTTTTTTCTCAAAATAGAAAAGTGGATAGTAATATATAATTCTTAACATTCTTATTTCAAGAAAATTCAAATCTATAGATTCGAAAATTTTTTTAAAAAGGACAATGAGCTGGGAACTGGGCATGGTGGCATACGCTTGTAATCCCAGTACTTGGGAGGCTGAAACAGGAAGATCGCAGGTTCAAGGAGGGCCTCAGCAACTTAGTGAGACTCTGTTTCTAAATGAAAAATAAAAAGGGCTGGGGGTTTAGCTAGGAGGTAGAATACCCCTAGGTTCAATCCCCAGCAACTAAAATCAAATCAAATCAAATCAAATCAAATTAAATAAATGAAAGTACAATGAACACGCGTGAAAACTTTTCACTTGCATCCAGTAGTTGTTAATTTTTTCACATTTGCTTTCTCTCTCTCAATATCATCTATCTATCTATCTGTCATATACACACAGAGTTGCATTTTTCCTAAATTCTTAATGGTCATTGTAGAAATGATGTTTTTCATCACATATAAAACCAACAATAATTTAATGATATGACTTAATTCACAGAAGTACTCCTCTGTAATTTTTCATAGATCTTTTTTTCAATCCAGGATGAGATGAATGTTTACATATTGCATTTGGTTTTTGTTTCATTTTGAATTTTTTGTGTTGTTTTGTTTTAGTCTCTTTATTCTTTTTTAGCGGAGAATGGCTTTTTGTGGTTTGCGCGGTGATTTTGTTTGGTTTCCCAAACACTACATTTTTGAAGAACCAGGAAAGTTGTCCTTGGAATGCTTTGCATTTTGGATGCAAGTGAAAGATTTGGGGGAAGAACACTGCACAGGCGATATGTGTGTTTAGGGAGGCATAGTAGGAGACGCGTGAATTCTTTTCCTTCCACTAATGGCGATACTAATTTTCCTGACTTGTCTATGGTGTCTGCCAGGCATATAAACATATCTTTGCAGAGGTGACGTAACTAGTGAGAGACCATTGCTTTGTGGCCATGTGAATGTCCTTTACTTCTGTAAACTTCCACCCAGTAGTTTTTGTCACCAAAATCAATAGTTAACTATGGGTTACAAAATGGTGATACTTTCAACTTTTTCATACCCCTCGGATATATTAGCTAGCATTCCTCTGTAAAAAAAAAATCTTTGTTTTATAAATATTTTAAACATTTAAAAAATCTTAAAAGCATGAACTAAATGAGGATTTAGTCAACGATTTCTGCAATTTTCTATATGAGCATCACATCTTGGTAAAAATAAAAGGCATATTGCATGGAATCCAAGACTTTTCAGTTTATACAAATACAAATTTTCTTTGTTTTCTTTCCAAGCATTATTATTTATTTATTTATTTTTTTTTTTTGCGAAAAGTAGAAAGGAATGAAATGCATTGGGCCTTGAGTCTCAATTTTTCTGTTCCTAACTAAGAAATTCCTGTCTGCAGAAAGGGGCCATTCGTTTTACTCAGTGAAACTGGGGACCTGCTTACATCAATGTGCTTTGTTAGCTGGAAATGCTGACTAAACTTGTGATATACATATATATGTATAAACTTTTCCTAAACAATAAGAGATGTCGAAGGCCAATAACTATACAGCTTTCCTGGCTGCAAGGGGCCTCGCCACTTGTGCTTATTAGACTACATTTTTTATTCATGGAATTTAAATGAAGTTTTAACATCAGAGGCTCCCAGGGAGACCCCGATGATTTAAGAGAGTACATAATATGTCTAAAAGACTTCTTTTTTTCTTTCCCTTTGAGGATTTGTCATTTTCGTGGAAAAGGTTCCATTCTACAAAGGTTCGAAATATATTTTCACTAACAAAATATGAAGATAACTAAACTCATTCTGCAGTCCATTATTATCTTTCTGTTATTCACTTAACATAATTTCCCTAAAATGCCTTCACATGGAGGAGAAAACGTCATCTTCTTATTGTGTTATCTTGATAACTTGCTTTTGTTTCATAGTTTTGGCCCATTTGGGTGAATTTCTGTTAAAAAAATGACAGTACTCTAAATAGCCTGATCCTATATAAAAGGGATATGGACAGTCTATATTATAATAAAGATATATATGGGAGTTTTACAGAGACACAAACATTTGTTTAGTAAAATATTTTTAAAATGCAGCAGATGGAGAAATACAAATTTTGTAGAAGACATAGTACTTAATTTCTGCTCAATTATTTATTAGGCGTCTGACTTAATCAAATTGCTTGATTTCCGTTCCTGTTTGCTTGTTTTTCAACGGGATGTGGTGATACCATACCCACAAGCTGTTAAAAGCTAGAAATGATGCATGTGAAGAGCTTGTCACATAGGAATGGTATTAGTCAGGGCTGTCCAGAGAAAAAGGAACACTAGAATGTGTGTATATCCCTAGAGAGACATTTAATTTAAGGAATTGGGTCATGTGATTGTGGGGTTGGCAAGTGTGAAATTTGCAGGGCAGGCCTGCAGGCTGGAGGCAGAGAAACATCAATGCTGTGCTGTGAATCTGAGGCCATCTGAAGGCAGCATTCCCTCTCCTTAGGGAACCTCAGTCTTTTTTTCTTAAAGCTCTCAACTGATTGGATGAGGCCCACCCACATTATGGAAGGCATCAATCTTACCCAAGAGTCCTCTGACTTAAATATTAAAGGCATCAAAGTAATACTATCACAGAAACACCTAGACTGATGTTTAACCACATCTCTGGGTGCCCTGTTCTAGCCACATTGACACATAAAACTGACCATCACAGCAGGTCTGCTCTGAAATGCACCTACATTTGTTAATACACCACAGAATTCTACTTGTGTGATGAGTGGAATGTCTGTTTCTCTATAAATTCTCTACTTATTATTGGCACTTACTGGGTTAGCATCTCCTATCGGCTCATTTTACTCATGCCTGGCCTTGTTTCTTGGTGTTTTCTATCAGAACAAACCTGTTTAGCCCCAGATGCTGCTGGCTTTCAGGGCCCCAAAGCCAATGAGTTATTAGGGGAAGTAAGACCTGATCCTATACAAGAAGGGAAATCATCTCTTTCCCAGACTTGTACCCTAAGTACCGCTTTTGATGAGACAGAGACTTAGAAAAATCTATCTTGAAAATAATGGCTACAACTTCTAACCCACCCTTTCTATCCACAGCTGCTCAAAACCGTCCCTCCGAGCAAGGGTGACAACTGTCTTGGGGGCTAACTCCATTTCAGCGGTACCCCTATGTGCATTGAGCTTCTCTCTGTCGATCTTCCTTTCTCCCAACAGAAGTCTAATGTACATGGATTTTTCTCTTGAATCCAGCATTTTATGAACCTAAACAATGTTAGAGATAAACGGTCCCATATTCTCCCACACCAAACTTCAAACTCTCATTGAGTTCAATTGATACACACTTAAGAACAGTAATTCTCTTTATTTTGCAAATGTCGTGTTAACTTAGAGGTATATACGAGCATGGTAATTCACTAGGAAGACCTGATTTTGAAGTACAAATGCTACCAAATATCTATGCCCTTTCGTTGCCAGAATTAACATTTCCTCCCAACTTTTACCTCATTGCAGTCAGCAAGAGAGCTGAGTATCTTCATTCCTTTTCACTGAATGTTTTTATTATCCTGTTTGAAGCTTTCGATTAAGTTGGCATTGTTAGAAACCCTTTTCTATTTCTTTTCATGTTGTTCTTGACAAGGCCGAATCAGTAATTCCGGCTGGTATTACCGGCTCGTGTTTTGGGGCACATTCATTTATCATGGAGTGAGTCATTTTGCTGTTTTTGTTTCCACTTGATTCTGAAAGGCACCCTCAGAAACATTACAAGAATGTGGGGTTGCAGCAAATAAATTCTCAGGCCGGGTCTGTTCTGCGTCTGCACAGTCAATCTATCCTACACAGCATCATCTTTGAACAATACAAAGCTATGGCTAAGGATGAAAGAATGAGTTCAGATAAAACAGAATTTTCCACCACCCTGAATATTCACCCCACATTTAATCTGAAGCCAAATATTCTAACATAAATTTGCTTTTATGGCCTTTGCCCTGGTCCCCCAATAGGGAAGTTTCTGTACCTGGTACTTCTTTGGTCTTTGTTTGTTTGCTTTAACGATTTCCTTAATTTTAAATTCTGAGCCTCTGGGTTTTTTGTTTATAAGAAGGATTCTCAATTTTCTACTTTTTATTTTTACATGTGTTCTTAACCATTTGCAGTTTTTCTCAGTGGAAAGAAGAATCTACAAAATATGTTTGCTTTTATAAAAGGAGAATTTTTAAATAACACTATATTAAAAATATAATACAATGAAAATTATGGGCATATCAAACAAATTAATAAGTGTCACTCATTCACATGACTACATTTTTAAAATGAAGTCTGTAGTTAGCAGAAATGATATAAAAGTGTTGCCCCCCCCCCTTTGACTTTAAGTGTTGACTGAGGACCTGGTATCTGGAAAGGAGAAAGTCTTTGTAGAAAAAGGCAGGAGCTGTTCCCAGTGCTTCAGGGAGCAGCACAATTTTCTGGGATCATATTTTTACTTGGAAGCCTAACATATAAATAAAAAGCATGAAAGGGAGCTTTTCTATTTGAAGTGTGGGGAGAGGACACTGGGCATCACATCTTACCATATCAGCATTTGGGTTTCTTCTAGAGGCCGAAGGCCCCAGGGTATCAGGAGCAACTGACTACAGAAATCATGAATGCAAATATATAGAGAAAAATGATTCATCCCCTGCGTCTGCCCTGTCTCCAGCCAACAGTCCTGGAGGACGATCCTCAATCAGTCCCTTCAAGCCTTCCGGGGAAGCACTGTAGAGATTCTGCTTGGGCACTTACTAGCCACACACCTCGCGAGCTGACTGAAATTAAATCGTGAGTGAACTCTGCTTGCGGGAATTCGGGGCCCATATTCCAGGCAGGGAGGGAGGGCAGCTTTTTAATTTTCCTCTGTGTTGAACAAAAATGTGTCGTGCACCTCATTGAGTTTCCTGCATTTCATGGATAATCAAAAACTTAACAGAATTGGTGAGCCTTCCTTCAAAACTGTTGACTTTTGCCTTAAAAGATTAGTAGAAGTGAGAATGTGTATTTAAATTCTGAAGGCATATTTTATTTATCCACAGGGAATAACGTGTTTATTCTCTTTTCTCATTCTGTCTATATTTGAATCAGGGGCCATTTTAAAGTTCCCTCACATCATTGGAAATAACTGAGCTAGAGACTGCTTGTTCAGAATTTATGGGTATAATATTATCTTCAAACACGTGATATAATTTTTATTTCTGTGGAATAACACAAAGGGAGTCATAAAATAAAGCTGTCTAATAATAAACTACATGATTTAGAAAAACAGTTGGGTTTCTCATCACTGGAGATATGTAATGAGCCAGTGGCCATGGTATTCCTGAGATCATTGAAGAGATTCCTATTTAAATATGGAATATATTTGTATGTGTTTATATAAATATATGAAATGTTTATACTTATTAATATTTACCTAGTTTGCTACTTAAAGGATGCAAGGTAGCAGATACTGACTTACCTGTGTTCAAAAATGTGATAATCTGTGCGTATAATTTTGTTGTCAATCTAAAACACCAACCCTGATTATTGTAGTTGGCAAATTAAATGAAGTCTATATTGTGGAAGACCAGGAAATAAACATGGCAGAACTGTCATCTGTATTAAACAGCTGCAAAAAGGCTGAGTGTTAAGTTTTGATAATTTCATGTAAAATTGAAATGACTTAGCGTAATCCACATGGTGTTTTATCAGTTCTCTCTCTTTTGCTCTCTCTTTCACACACACACACACACACACACACACACACACACACACACACTAAACAAAACTCTGTTCAACAGTTTTGAAGGAAAAACTTACTTTGGAAAAATGCACATACCAGAACTAATGTGACTTCACAAATTTCCTTGAGTTGTTCATGTTTAGTATGTGAGCATGATAGTGGTTTTAATAGAGAGGCTCTTGGCTTCTTATGATGTAAATGTGTTTATGTCATCACATCTCTATTTAGAATCAGTTTTAATGAATGAGGCCGATGCACCTTCTGCCTTGGCTGCTCTCCAGTTTGGGATAAGTCACTTTGTGTTAGCTCTTGTCAGCCTTCTGAGGACCACTTAATGAATTGAATGATACCTTAGTCAATGCAAAAAAGCCATGTGACTTCCCATGGAACTAATTTAAAATTAGGAATTATGAGAAACCACTTAGAATTATTGTTTTTACTGAATTAGCAGGGAATTCTTTAAAACCTTCCAATAAGGTATAATTTTTGTTTTCTAATGGTGTTGCATTTAAATTTAAATATTTTTTTCCAGACTAATTTCGGGCAGGAACAGTCATTTGATTATTCAAAAAGATTAGGCCAAAAATATGCAGAAGTCCCATTAGTACTCCTTTTTTTTAAAAAACTGGAATCATAATTAGTCATAAGGGGAAAGTCATTTTAGTGGAAAATAAAATTCAGAAAAGCTAAACATTAACCACTGAAGTTGCTTTTTGCCCTTTGCAAATTCTTTCTATATGATATCATTCTCTATATTTTTTGAATGCATATTTCCAAAGAAATTACTTTTTGCTTAATATAAAATCCTAGGCAATTAGATGCAAAAGTCTAGTAAGACAACATTAATGTTGCCAATTCAAACACAGGAAAGAAAAACAGGCCAGGAGTTAGAGTTCTGACAGCTATGCTAGCTAGCGCACATGGCCAGTGCCCACTAGGTACATAAACACACGTTCATTTCCAGTCACCAAGGTGCTCTAAGAGTCGACTCTGAAACACAGTAGAAATTACCTTTTGTGGGGGAAATAACATAATTCTGAAATACTTTCCTGGCTGTCCACATTTGAAAGATTTTTGCCAAAACGATGAAAAAATAAAATATTCTCAGCAAAATCATCTGAAATAAGTAGTTCCCCATAGGGCATTAAGGCTTTTTGTAGGCATGCAAATTCATGAGTGACTTTGGACGGGAATCTAGGACTAGGAAAGATTTTTTTTTAATAAATGTACAAATTGGTAACAAAATAATTTCAGCATCTATTGAAAACAAAATAATTTCAGCATCTACTGAAAACTTCCTCATCCTTCTGGTAAGCATCCAACTTTCTTGTATTGCACACATGTAAACTGTCCCTGTTCTCTGCTATCTTTATCAAGTGTTCTAAGAAATACCTATTGGGAATAACTCCTATGTGTCAGATAGTCACGGAAAGTGAGCAGTGAGGAAAATAAATGCAAACCCTTTTCCCATGGGTGTTTCTCATATGATGAGTGGAATGAAGGTGTATGCATTTGTTCCATTCATATAAAGAAGCCGGGCGTGGTGGCGCACGCTTGTAATCCCAGTACTTTGGGAGGCGGAGACCGGAGGATCCGGGTTCGCG
>PVJS01028751.1:0-25281 GCA_004027185.1 Glis glis
GTGTTTTACTGGAGATTGAACCCAGGGGCATTCTACCTCTGAGCTACACCCCCAGCCCTATTTTGTGTGTGTGTGTGTGGTACTGGGGATTGAATCCAGGGGCATTTTACCTCCGAGCTACTCCCCCAGCCCTAGTTTTTATTCTTTATTTTGAAACAGGGTCTCACTAAGTTGCAGAGGGCCTCACTAAGTTGCTAAGGCTGGTCACAAACCTGCAATCCTCCTGTCTCAGCCTCCCAAGTACTGGGATCACAGGCATGGGCCACCATGCCCAGCTCATCTTAATTTAATTTGTGGTACTGGGAAGTGAACCCAGGAGCATTCTACCTCTAAACTACACCTCCAGTCCTTTTCATTTTTTATTTTGAAACAGGGTCTCATTAAGTTACTGCCCATATGCTGGCCTTGAACTTGACATTCTCTTGTCTCAGCTTCTCAAGTGCAGAAATTACATGTATGTGGAATTGTATCTGGCTTCTGATGCCTCATTTTAATATACTTATTTTTTCAAATAAATGGTAGATATCTTTTTTCCCATGATCCCATCAATACTTGATCTTCCCGCTCTTTAATTCAAATGGGCTCCATAGTCTATAAGATCTTTCATATTATCAGATGGATGGTGACCACTCTTCATTTTAGTTACTCATATTAAGAGTGTGAGACTTGAAGTTATGGAGGAAATTCAGAGAAAATTATAGGAGGTATTTCTCTATTCAGCATATAATCAAGCTGTAGTATTTGGATCTGCACTTAAAGAACGGATTGCTATTGCTGGCTTTAAAAGAGGTTAGATGATAACGGTATGAATATTAATACATTTGCAGCTAGCCAAAGCAATATAATGATAAGCAGAAATCATGCTTCAGTGCATAGACTGATTGGCTACAGGAGACAAGAAGGAGTTCCCTCACCCACTGCACAGCTCAGCACAGTCTGCATTGGTTTTGTCACCTTTCTCTGAATCTCCAATAATGACTAGGATGAGTTAACATGCTAGTTGCTTTAGCAAAACTTAAGTTTCATATATTTTAATGATTTCCTGCACCATTCCAAAATTGTTTTCAGTTACCTCTTAAAGATACAGAAAAACCTTAACTAACAGAATACTCTTGTTACCCACTGAACTGTACACAACTACAATGCAAGTGGAAAGGACAAATTTCACCCAAAGTCCTAGTATTCAACTCAAATTCTGTTAAAATTCAGGTATATTTCATTGCAGTCTTTAGTTTCTATATTATAGTGATTACATAATTTTGTGTTTTTTCTTTTTCTTAATGCTATCATAATTCCCCCCCCAGCAAACCATGCATGTCAATTAATACTATTTAAAATAGGTAGTAGTCCAAATGGTTCCACCACATTTTACCTATCATTTCAGTTGTTCCTATTTTTTTCAACCATAAATAACATTAGATAAACATTCTCTGTAGCCAGGCGTGGTGGAGCACACTTGTAATCCCAGTACTTGGGAGGCTGAAACAGGAGGATTGCAGGTTCTCAGACAGCCTCAGCTACTTAGTGAGGCCCTCCGCAACTTAGTGAGACCCTGTTTCAAAATAAAGAATAAAAATATAGGGCTGGGGGTGTAGTTTGGAGGTAGAATGCCCCTGGGTTCCATCCCAGTACTGCAAAAAAAAAATTCTCTGTGCATTAAGTTTCTTCTGTAGTTAGAATGGTTTTCCTTGGGATAGAGTTTGTAACTGGAATTAGTGGGTCAAATGGCATAAATATTTTTCAGATACTTAAAATAATATATATTAAATTGCATTCCCAATATTTACAATGTTTCCCAATAGCAGAAACATTTGAGTTGCCACCATACCACACCTTTGCCAATGTTGATATCATCTTTTAAAAATGTCTTTGAAAATTTGGTAGAAAAATATTTAGTGACTTTAATTTGCTTTTCAATAGTAAGGAGTATATATGAATTACCTTGTCTTATTCATCTGAGTATCTTCAGTAACTAGCATAGTGTAAGGCACAAAGCAGGTATTTAATACCTGTTCATTGAGTAAGTACATCCATAAAAATTATTGAGTTTAGTGTTTTCTTAGGCTTTTTATCAGTTGATTTTTTGATATGCTCTCTGACATAATACCTATAATTTTTTCCCAGTTTACCATTTCATGTCTCTGTTTTTAAACACATGGGATTTTATATCTTATGTTACCCTTGTCACTTTTGGGTTCCTTTATCATACTAAAGGTTTAATAAGTAGTCTTTTCTATTTCCCATGAGTTTTTTCAGGCCTTGGCTCTTTGAATATTATTTCTCTATATTATTCATATGAAAATTATTTGGGTAAATTTGAATAAAAAGTTACTTTTCAAAAGTAATATAATATATATGTTATAAGTAATACAAGTAATGTAAAGTTATATCTGTTATATAAGTAATATAAGTAACTTTTCAAAAGTAATATACAATTTGTATCTGAAAGTAGGTTTGAAAGTTGAATGTGTGAAAGCAAAATTATCGATTTTCTAATTGTACATTTCCTTAGTCTAAGCCATCACCAGACAGGTAAGAACCCTCACAGGCATGCAGGGCTGCACCAGAGGAATCTGCTCACGGTGGAGCTGGAAGAGGGTGACATCTTGCCAGCATTTTCCCCACTCCTAATCCTGGGTTAGCTGGGTAGGTATTACTTTTTGTCACATATTTTTGTCATCTTCCCCACTCATACACCTAAGGGTATTTGTTTAAAAAAAGAGCATGAAAAAAGCAACAAACCTGTACAATGATATCAAAGATATCAATGAATTTGGAAAATGATCACTGAAATGTTATATATTGTCTGTATAATATTCAAAATTATTTCAAAATTTAGAATCAAATAGGTACATTTATATTGGAATACAACTTTTAAAATAATCAATTGAGAATGCCAGCAAGTTTTCCCTATATTTACTCAGGAGCTTGAATAACTATAGTATGTGCCAAGAATTCACAAAACAGGAACTCTCTATTAGCTTGAAGGCTACATAATCAATGCTGTAGAGACACTTCTGTTAGTGAATAAATGATGAAGTTCTACCAGAAAAGATGCAGAGTCAACAGAAACATTCAAGAAAATATATAGCTAAGAATGATCTTGGAATTAAAGGGGTATTTTTATATTTTATAAATGTTTTAAAAAGGGAAAGAAATAATAAGGGTTGGGTACAGATACATAACTATTTGGCATTTTGCAGAACTTCAGAGCTGAGTGAGATATTGTTACACTTGTCCACTCTTAGTTCTTGTTAAAAACAAAGAGCAAAGTAAATGTGGACTATTTTCTAAATGTAGCCTGGATCACAACTCCTATTACTCTACTAAATGATGCTTATTCTAAATAATATTACAGAAGCACTCCTGTAAGCATTTAAGGATAGATTTATAGAAACGTGTCCAGCTATGAATATGTATGTCTCGTACATCCATTCATGGGAGAATGATAAGATAAATATGGCACATCCACACATGGAATTAAAAAATAAAGTTGATCAGTCCAGATTAATGTGGAAAATGTCTATGATATTTTGCTAAACAATAAAGCAAACTACAGACTAGTAAGTGTGATCCTATGATCCCATTGTTGCTAAACCACATGAACACACCTGCATACATGTGCATGTGTACATATACACATCAAGAGAAATAAACAAACTCTGGAAGATATACACCAAACTTTTAGCAACGATCAGACCTTGTATATCAGAGTCAGGTGATAAGAAGGGAGACTGACATTTTATATCTTGGTAGTGTCTGAAAATTTTATTCAACCTAGCCTATTTTCACAATTTATATATATATATGTATGCATATATATATTCAATATATATACATACACACATATTTGGTAAAGTAAAATATGCATGTGTAAATATACATATTCATCAGCATATCTTTTTAGAAAGGTTTATAGTATTTTAGTCCCATAATGTTCATACTGTCTTATAAATCTAAGAACCATCAGTGTGACCTCTATGAACAACTTAACTGGGTGACTTTTATACTGAAGAGGTGATAGCATTGCTTTAGGACTACCAAAAATGCATTCGCATCTCTCAGCAGCAGATGTAGATTAATTTTTGTGCAGTTTCCATTGAAAATACGCTCTTCACAAAACTGCACTATCTTTTAAGTGTTCAGAATGAAAATATCATGCTGTTGACTTCACAGATTTATTTCTGAAACATGCTTCCTGTTGTATTAAACGAGCACAAATATTGGTTATACAAGATGTAAAATCACTCTGGAAGGAAGTTTTTCGGGTAAAGAAAATGTCTGAAATGTTTAAAGTTGTCTGCTATGTTACTATTTAGAGTGCCTTAAAAAATTACAACTCAAGTGTATTTTGGTAACCCTGGTGTTGAGTAATAATAAAATATAAAAGGTTTTGGGAGTTTGTAGGGGCCCAATATATAGCACTCTTCTTTCCTTTTAATCTTCCCAATTAAAAAATAAAGAAGAGAGAAGGGAGGCTAAATCATTTAATTTACTAGTGATGCAGCAGATCCTAGACAATGTGGCTTTACATCTGCAGGCAAGGGTCTTCCAGTATTGAACTCCAGAAGTAGACTAGCAACTCACATCATTCAAGGCAGTATTAGGCCCCACAAGCTTTCTCTCAGAGTTCTACCTCCAGAAAACCTAGCAGGTGAAGGAGCAGAGGGGAGCACACTTCTCTGAGTTAGGCCAAGCTGAAAATGACAGGGAATGGAAGGGCCTGGGCTCCACATTAGCCAGTTTATCCTTCCAAACTGGTCAGATTGAGTCACTCCTCCAAGATTAAGATAAGTGAGTGAGGGACCACCATGAGGCCAGGAGGGTTAAATGGGTAAAGGTTTTCCACATTGAAGGAAAAATCAGGAGTAAAAAGAATTCCATTCCAAAGTGAAGCTATCTCAGTGGGTAAAATACACCATGTTTTTGCAGCTAACATTGAAAATACATGAAAAACTTATATTTTTTGTAGTGAAAATTCAATTATATATGGACTCAATCACTGAAACAAATACATATTGAATGCCATGTGCCCTTACCTGTGCTAAATGCAGAGACTGAAAAGAAGATGAACTGGACTGGAGTTTCGAGTCTAGAGAGATAGACTGACACATGTAACTATCGTAGACTATGATTAATGAGAAAACAATTATAAAGCAGTTCTCTGTGGATATAGAAAACAATGGCAGAGGGATGCTTTCAAAATTTATTGCATTCACTTATTCCTCTACTTTTTTATTCAATACCTACTATATGTTCACCTCTACCAAAGTATTAGACCAAAGTATACAATGGTGGACAAAAGAGACAAGATCTTTCTTCTTAATGGGCACATGATAGAGACAGACATTAACAAAATAAATAAATAAATATGTGATTACAAAATGGAATGTGTTCTGCAAAGGAAAAATACAGGTTATTGCTAGGGAAAATAACAGAGGTTACATGATTTAGGTCATAGGGAAAGTGGGGGGGCTCTCTGAGGAAACATTTCAACTGAGACCTAAGGATGGGGTATGATTCATCATATAGTAAACAAGCAGGCAGAGCAGGGAACAGAGAACTTCAGAAGAAAAGGTCTTTAGGTGGAAGAAAGCCTGGAGTGTTGGAGGGAACCGAGTGAGAAAAGCCTCATGCTTGAAGGTAACAGTGGGGAGGTGGTCAGAGGTCATATTGTGAAATCATGTTGGTCACATTAAGAACATTTAGGTTCTACTATGTTTATATGAAGCATTAAGTGACTTTAATAAAGGGAATAATGTGATGCCATTTTTGCCATAGATTGGAGGTTAGGAGAAGTGGGTAGAAAGAAATTGTCACTGAGGGCCAAGTAAGAGAAAGGGGTGGCTAGAAATCGGGTAGAAGCAATGGACATGTAAAAGAGGGAAGATTAAAAAAATATTTTGTAGGTAAAACCAACAAAAGGTGGTAATGGATTGGGGTAGTATGACAGGGGTGAGAAATGCCTGCTACATTTTGTGCTTTGGAAATATCTCAATGACACATGAGCTGGGTGTTGAGGACTAAGTTGGAGTTTAGCTGATGAAGAAAAGAGTGAAGGATATTTGGGTGTGATGGCCTGTGGCATATTCAAAATACTACAAATCATACTCTGATGCATTACTAATAAAGGGAATGTGAAAAATACTGCAGGGAGATACTGGCTAGGCACAGCTTATGAAGGCCCTTCAACTGTTGATAGAAGGTTTTGGTTTTGTCTGTCTGTCTGTTTAATCATGACAGTATAACTTCAGATCCACTTCTTTTATATTAGCCTGTGGGAATTCAGGATGGGAACTTAAGAAAGGAATTCAGAGCCAGTGCCACGGCCTGTACCTGTAATCCCAGCTACTTGGGAGGCTGAGGCAGGAGGATCAATTGAACCCAGGAATTTGAGACAAACCTGGGCAACATAGTGAGAACCCCAACCCAAAATAAACAAATAAATAAATAAACAAAAGTTATAAAAGAAAAAAAAGGAGTTCAGGACAAAGACTTGCAAATTATGCGTTGATGATGACTAAAATCACTGAACTAAGTTAGATAGCCCATGAAGAGTACAAATGAAAAAAGAGAATCTCTGTAGCCGGGCGTGGTGGCGCACGCTTGTAATCCCAGTACTTGGGAGGAGATCAGATTCACAGCCAGCCTCAGCTACTTAGTGAGGCCCTCCGCAACTTCCTGAGACCCGGTTTCAAAATAAAGAATAAAAAATAGGGCCAGGGGTGTGGCTCAGAGGTAGAATGCCCCTGGGTTCAATCCCCGGTAATGAAAAAAAAAAAAAAAGAAAAACAAGAATCTCTGATTAACTTTCAGGAAGTCTCTGCATTTAAAGAACAGGCAGAAGGAGATGAGAAAGAAACTTGAAAGACATGAAATCCTCACAGATAGGGTGATATGAAAATAAAATTATAAGTAGTTATAATTATATATGCCTATGGCTACTAATTATATATGCCAAGCGCGGTTTATAAGGACTTTATGTATATTGAATTTTATATATATATATATATTACTATAATCACTGAGGTAGGTACTATTATTAACCTAATTTTATAGATGTGGAGACTGAGGCATAGATAAGTTAAATTGCTTGTCTAAGGTCACTGACCTAGTAAGTAACAGAGCTGGGATTCAGGAGAATTTATTATAATCTTAATTATAATCTTATTTATAATCTTAACCTCTAGTCTTACTGTCTATCAAGACTCAGATATTTATCATTTTGGTTCTCTCTAGACAATATTGAAAAAAAAACTAGCTCAGTCACAGTTACAGGATCCTTCTGAGGTTTCTGATGAATTAACCGAACCTCTGGCTTCAGTGAATGTTAATCATAACAATAGTCTACGGGAATCAATGAAGGAAGCACTTCCACTGAAGTTATGTACACATGTGAAATCACCAGTGCCCATCTCAATATTATGTATGGGGAAGGGGAGGGAGTGGGAAGGGAGCCAGGGGGAAGCTCACCAAGTGCTGTGTGCATGTATATCCCTATCACTCTGAACTACATTATGATGTGAGACCAAAATGCACCAATAAAAGTATATTAATAAGCTGGGCGTGGTGGCACACACTTGTAATCCCAGTACTTGGGAGGCTGAGACCAGAGGATCCGGGTTCGTGGCCAGCCTCAGCTACTTAGTGAGGCCTTCTGCAACTTAGTGAGACCCTGTTTCAATATAAAGAATTAAAAAAAATAGGGCTGGGGGTGTGCTCGGAGGTAGAATGCCCCTGGGTTCAATCCCCAGTACCACCAAAAAAAGTATATTAATAAAAAATAGTGTCCAGGTTAACTGCTGTAATGTGTTGTACCCTATTCAAAATAAGATCTTTTAAATAAGTAAACATCTTGATAGTTATAAAGGGAAATATTACTTAAAGCAGGGACCATTAAATAATCATGAATGTAAAGTGCTGAGACATCAAGATAAGAGTCCAACACATAATCTGAACATGGCAGATTAACTTTTAAAATGTAAAAAATAAAGAATTCACAAATATATGTATATTTTACATATGTCTACATACAGTCTTATGCATATATACATATACACACACATGGTAGATCCTCCTTACAAGCAGTTTTACTTTCTCCAGTTTCAGTCACCTGCCATCTCAATTATCAGGGTCAATAGCAGTCTAAAAATATTAAATAGAAAATTCCAAAATAAGAAATTCGTAAATTTTTTTTAACTTTTATTACAGTATATTGTTTCAATTGTTCTATTTTATTATTAGTTATTATCGATCTCTTACTGTGTCTAATTTGAAAATTAAATTTGATCACAGGTATGTATGCACAGGAAAAAATATCACCTGTATAGAATTCGGTACTATCTGTGGTCTTAGGCATCCACTAGGGGTCTTTAATGTTTCTCCATTGGAAAGAGGACCACTATACTACATTATGTACTATACATACATTCCAATGAAAATTTTATTCATAATTTAGGCATAGTAAGAGATTAACAACCATAATAATAAAATAGAACAATTTAAACAATATACTATAATAAAAGTTATATGAATGTGGTTTATTCTGAAAGAGTCAAGAAAAATATTAATATATTCAGATCACACTTTGCCATCTATAACTGAAACTGAGGAAAGTGCAATTGTGGATAAGGGAGGACTGATGAAGAAACAGTAAGCTCATAGAGATGAACTAATATTAAAGTGTTATCTTGTAATTGCTTTCTTACTGGTTAAAGTTTATTAAAAGTGGAAGTATAATTATAATATCCTTAAAATAAAATTGGTTCTCATCTAAGGATGATTTTACTCCCCCACCTCCACCCCAGGGGACATTTAGCAATGTCCAGTGATATTTTGGGTTGTCACAACTGAGAGGTGGGTGGTGTTACTGGCATCTAGTGGGTACGGACCATTAAACATTTTACAGTGCATTGGACAGTTACCCACAGCAAAGAATAATCCAACCTAAAATGTTGATAGTGCCAAGTCTGAGAAATCCTGCTATAAAAATATCTACTCCACTAGAGGTCAGATCTGAAAAATTAAGAAAAATGTTAACTATTACAAAACTCAGTATACATTTTAACACCTGGATAAAAAGACTATTCTACTCCAAAATTTAAAAATAAAATCCACTTAATTTTGGCCTTCAAGATGAAGTTGAATAAATGTTCTATCATTTCTTGTCATCCTTAGTTTCTTATTATTGCACTAGTTATAAGACAGATGGTCCTTTTCCCTAAAATATTTACACTCAGTACTTTGATTTCACCCTTCACTTGAAAAATTTTCACTTGGGAAACCTTTCATGAAACACATTAATAGGGAAGCTAATTACACGTATCAAAGATTTTAAAGCGGTAATCGATAAATACTGGCATCTCATTAATAACAGCTAAAATGCAATGAGTTGACTAGGTGCATGGACTGATATTTCTATCACTATTTCCTCTGTTAGAAAAAGCATTCTTTAACAGACGTTGTGTGTTTAATTTAACTCAGGGAAAATTTTATGACTGAGTGATAAACCCACAAAACTGGAATTTATAGTAGAAGTCCTTACACTACTAAGTATGATGATACCAGTGGGCATTACCATTTTTTAAAGGATAAAAAACCAATGAGCAGACTGTCATTATAGAAATTCATTCTGCATCATACACATCACCCAAGAGGTTAATATTTTATGCTTATAAAACTTAACATAAAATTAAATTGCAAATATTTTCTCACAATCTACTAAAATTATGGCCTAAGGCAATACACTGCTAATACGAAGCATTTGTTCAGCTCTAGTGGACATATTTCCTATATGATTTATGTAAAAGAAGGCTTCATTTGCTTCTTCAGAGATTCTGTAATGAGGATTCTTTTCTCATATTAAGCCTCGAAAGTATAGGAACTTCTTTAAAATTTGGAAGCCAACAAATATAATCCTGAATTATCAATAAGTAATAGTCAAATAAAAAAACTTAAGGTCAATCTGGTCGTGGTGGCGCACGCTTGTAATCCCAGTACTTGGGAGGCGGAGACCGGAGGATCTGGGTTCATGGCCAGCTTCAGCTACTTAGTGAGGCCCTCTGCAACTTCGTGAGACCCGGTTTCAAAATAAAGGATAAAAAATAGGGCCGGGGGTGTAGCTCAGAGGTAGAACCCCCCTGGGTTCAACCCCCGGTACCGCAGAAAAAAAAAAAACTTGAGGTCTTTTCTCCTTGTGTTTATGACTATGTCACTTCAAATAACAGCTATTATTCCACTATCCAAATACATAAAAAGCATCTAAATAGTCCACACAGAAAATACATTCCCATTCTTTAGGAACCAAACCAGAGTACCAAATTTCAAGTAAAATTATAGTAAATTACACTAGAGTAACAAGTAAGATAATCTATTGTTATTTTACTTGAAGTAGATACCCCCACTGAATCTAGAAAAATTAAATATGATTTCAATATTTCACCCTAAAATCATTAGGAATTAAAGGAGATTAACTTGTATATTAAGATGTGAATAACAGTCTATGAGATATAAGAAAAGATAAAACTGATTCCACTATCATCAACCCAATGTCTCATTAATTTATATGTAGGACTTTTTGGCCAGTCAAGTGTTTGCTTCTTAGCAAGCTTTATGATATACACAGAAGTAAATAATGTCTTTAGAATTTAAAAAAAAATATGTGCACTTAGCTTTTTGCTGAGGTCTGCTTAACTTAAAAATTGCCAGATCTTATACAAAAGTATAATAGACAACTCTCACCTTAAGCATTCAGCATCATTTTGAGGCTTTTCTTTGATTTTTATTTTTTCTCCCTCTAGGTATTTGGTAGTAAAAATGGCTTCATTCTCTTCATCTTTGAGAACTAAACAAGAAAATTCTTATAATCGTTTGCTTTTTTATACTTGTATTGGTGCATTATTATTATACATCATAGTGAGATTCAATGGAATGCAAACATGTATACCCATTAAACATAAAGGTTACTTTTACTCAGGAAAAATAGTCCAATTTTTTGTGCTGTACATCAAATATACATATGAATGATTTTTTATTTTCTACTTCAACATAGCAACTAAAGGCACAAAAAAAGATCTTCACAAAATCTGTAACATTAACAATATTAGTCTAACACCAATTTGGTGTTTGTTATATCTATTCCTTTTTTATACTAATATTAATACTATATCCCAACAGATTAATACATTTTTAAAGGATAATATATTCCTATTATGTGCATATAACTACTTATCAGCAAAATAAACTAATACACAAAGAAAATACCTTTATATTTACTTTGGAGAGTAAATAATTCTTGTGTCAATTCATTCTTTTGTCTTTGAAGTTCATTTAGCTGGCCACTATCATGTTTCATTGACTTTATTTCTAGAAACAAATACAGTAACATCTAAAAATTACTTAGGAATACATTTAATCAAGGAGATGAAAAATTTGTACACTGAAAACTATAAAACATTGATTAAAAAATTGAAGACACAGATAAGTAGAAAGAGATCCTATGTTCATGAATCAGAAGAATATTGTTTAAATGTCCATATTACCATTAAATATACAGGTTTAATGCAATTCCCATAAAAATTCCAATGGCATTCTTCACAGAAACAGAAAACAAAAACCCTACAATGTCTAGAAAAAAATAGACAAACAAATAAAAAACATATTTTAAGTATTTAGGGTTTGCCCTAAATATATCAGCATTATTAACTTTTTCTCATGTAATAAAAATTTAAACAACATAAAGTCAATTTTAATCTCCAACTATCTTCCCTTGACCACCTAGGAACTGTCTTTAATAAACTAAACAGCACTCATTAATCATCAACTGTAGGCTAACAAAAGATAATGCACAATATGTAATATTACTAAGTATAATAAACTTCCTAATGAGATAAGAAAACAATCCTTTATAACTAAAGCATATTTAAAATGATGTTGCACAATATATACTACATGACTAAAGGCTTTCTCAATATTGCTAATATTGTTTCTTCTACCTAAAATCCCCTACCTCCTTTAATTCCCAAAACAAATGCCTATTCATCTTTTAAAATTCATTTCTAAATTTTTCAAATATTTTTTCTATTCTGCCATAATCTTCTGGGACTCCAATTACACATTTATTAGACTGGTTGATGTTATCCCACAGGTCCCCGAAGCACTGTTTTACTTAGCTTTTTCTGTTTCTATGATCACAACACCTGACAAGCACAACTTAGAGGAAGAAAGATTTACTTAGGGCTCATGATTCAGAGGTTTCAGGGGTCAGTCCATGGTCAGCTGGCTCAAGGCAGGAGACTGGCTTGGTGGCAAGGCTTTAGGGCATGGAGGGGCTTTAGGGGAAGGAAAAGGTGCACTCAGCTCATGGCAGCAGGAGCAGAGAAAGTATCACTGGCCCCCAGTAACCCACCTCCTCCAGCCATGTCTCACTTCTGAACCTGGCCACATTTCCCACACATGAGGTTTGGGGAGACATTTTAAACCCAAACCATAACATACATATATATATATATATATATATATATATATATATATATATATATATTTGGGGGATATGTATGTGGGGGGATTGAACCCAGGGGTGCTCTACTACTAATACAGATCCCTAGCCCTTTAAATTTTTTTAATTGAGGTCTCCCTAAATTATAGCATGCAGGCCTTGAACTTGGTATGTTCCTGTCTCAGCTTCCCAAGTACTGGGATTACAGGCATGTGCCACTGAGCCCAGCTGTGCTGTCTAGTTTTCTGAAGTCTTATTTTGCTTTTTCTGCAGTCTCTGATCTGCTGTTAATGCATTCTAGGGAATTGTTCCTAATATTGTATTTTCTAACCCCTAGAGCTCTTTTGTTTTTATAATTTTTATTGAGATATAATTTGCATACCATGTAATTAGCCCTTTTAAATATATCATTCAGCAGGCTTTAGTATATTCACAGGTTTCCGCATATATTAATTTTATTTGGGAACATTTTATCACCCCAGAAATAAATTCTATTCCTGTTAGCAGTCACTGCCAATTTCCCCCAGCTACCCCAGCCCTAGGTAACTACTAATCAACATTCTGTCTATATGGATTTGTTGATTCTATACATGTCACAGAAATGGAATCATACAATATGTGGTCTTCTGTGTCGGGTCTCTTTCACTTAGTATAATAATTTCAACGGCCATCCATTTTGCACCATGTATCAGTGTTTTATTTGTTTTTATGCCTGAATAAAACTCTATTGTATAGATATACCACATTGTGTTCTTGTATCATTAGCTGATAAGACTTTAGAGCTATTTACACTGTTAGGTTATTATGAACAATGTTGCTATGAACATTCATGTACAAGTTCTTGTGTGGACTTTTGTCTTTAATTCTCTTAAATACCTTAGGAGAGGAATTGCTGAGCCTTATGATATCTCAAGGTTTAATATTTTGATTCTTGCTAAACTTTTTTCCAAAGCAGTTGCATAATTCTTCATTCATACCAGCAATGCACAAGGTTTCCAATATCTTCATATCCTCACCAAAACTATTATTGTCCACTTTCATTATAGCCACACCAGTGGTATTTCATTGTGGCTCTAATTTTCATTTCCTTGATGACTAAGGATGTTGAGCATCTTTTCATGACACTTGTATGTCTCTTCTGGAGCAATGTCTATTTAAGTCTTTTGCTCGTTTTTAAATTGGATTGTTTTTATTGTTGAATTGTAAGAGTTACATTCTGGATATGGAACCCTTATCAGATATATGATTTGAAATATATTTTCTTGGGATTACAAGCGTGCGCCACCTTTTCACTTTCTTGACAGTGTCCTTTGAAATAGTTTTTAATTTTGATGAGGTTCGATTTATTTATTTATTTATTTATTTTGCGGTACCGGGGATTGAACCCCGGGGTGTTCTACCTCTGCGCTACACCCCCGGCCCTAGTTTTTTATACTTTATTTTGAAACCGGGTCTCACAAAGTTGCGGAGGGCCTCATTAGGTAGAGAGAGAAAGAGACAGAGAGAGAGAGACAAAGAGAGAGACAGAGAGAGAGAGAACTGAGGCTGGCCGCAAACCCGGATCCTCCGGTCTCTGCCTCTCAAAGTACTGGGATTACAAGCGTGCACCACCACGCCCGGCTCGAGTTTTTGATTGCGCATATCTAAGAAAATCCCCTAGTTCAGTGTTATGATTTCCCCTTATATTCTGCTTTGAGAGTTTTATATTTCTTCAGTCCTCAGCACTGAAAAAAAAGTTTTATATTTCTAGCCTTTACATCGTTTAGCTCTTTGATCCATTCTGACTTAATTTTGTATATGGTGTGAGGTCTCGTGCATTCCTTTGAATGTGGACATCTAGTTATCCTAGTACTGTTATTTTTAAAAGACTATCTGGATTACCTTGACATCCTTGTCAAAAGTAAATTTGACTACGGATGTATGAGTTTATTTCTGGACTCTTAATTATATTCCATTGACCTATATGCCCATCATTATGCTAGTGACATATGTCTTTATTACTGTTGCTCTGGGAAATTTGAGTTCTCCAACTCTGTTCTTTTTCAAGATTGTTTTGGCTCTTCTGAGCACTTTGTAAACTTCTAAATGGATGTTTAGGTCAGTTTACCAATTTTAAGCAAATATATATCCAGAATTTTGATAGGAGTTACACTGAATCTTTAAATCACTTTTGGGAGTATTATCATCTTAATAATATGCCTTCCAATTCACAAACATATGGTGATTTTAAATTTAATTTACTTTCTTTAATTTCCTTCAACAACATTTTTTCATAGCTTTTGGTTTACATGTCTTATACTTCTGTTAAGTGTATTCCTGCATACTTTATTTTTATGCTATCATAAATAGAGTTTTCTTAAACCCACTTACAAATTGTTTGTTGCTAGTATGTAGAAATGATTGGTTTTGTACACTGATCTTATATCCTGCACCTTTGCTGAACTTGCTTATTAGCTCTAGTTTCCTAGATTCCTTGGGATTTTCTATACACAAGATAATGTATAGTTTTATTTCTTCTTTTCTAATCTGATGTCTTTTATATCTTTTTCTTGCTTGATTGCCCTGGCTAAAATCTCCAGTACAGTGTTGATTAGAAATGGTAAGAGTGGATATCTATTTCTTCTTCCTGATCTTAGGAGGAAAACTCATTCTTTCACCAATAAGAATGATATTAGCTATGATTTTTATCAGGTTCAGGAAAATCTCATCTATCCCTAGTTGAGTATTTTTATCATTAAAGGATATTGGATCTTGTCAAATAGTTTTTCTGTGTCTTTGGTTATTTTTTATATCTTCCATTTAGCTCCTCATTAAGATCATGTCCCTGAGAATACTTATAATATTTATAAGAGCAGTTTTAAATTCCTAGTCTTCAATTGCATTATCAGTCATTTCTGGGTATATTTCGATTGACCCAATTTCCTCCTTGCTCTAAGTTATAATTTGTCACAACTTCAGATGTCTAGGGATTTTGGACTGGATACTAGACATTGTGTTTACTATTCTGTCGAAGACTTGAGTTTTGCTATCTTCCTCTAAATCATGTAGATATTGTTTTTTGCTGAAAGTTATTTTTTACCAGACAATTGCATTGCTTATGGCTTAGGTTCAAACCTTGCTTATAACATTTTTATAGGGTGGGTCTATAGGAGTCTATAGGGTCTATAACCTAGATTAAACTATTTAATCTAGGTTAGTTTTTTCTTTTTTATATATCCTTTTATTGGTACAATGAAATTATACATAATAGTGAGATTCAGTGATACAAACACACATGCACACAAGATTCATTATGTCTAAAGAGCTACCCATAAGTCATTTCTCTCTACATATGGCAGAGCCCACAGTTTATGAATCATTTTTAATTTCCTTGTCTGAACTCAGTTGGGTTGGTTCAGTATGGTTGCAAATGCTATAAAAATATCATTGTCATTAAAAGATAAAGATAATGAGATGTTTTACTTGTGACAAAAGGAACTATTAAATCACCTCAGGATCTTTTGTGTATACGATATGGACAATCTAGAGAAACAAGTACTGTTTTAATGCCACATTCCCCAGCAGAGTTTGTGGCGCGTGGTATAAATTTATTGATGATGTTTCTTATTCTCAAGGCAAAAGATATGTCCATGTAACAGCTCTCTTTTTGTTTCTTCTTTGGATATAATTTGTATTATCACATAACCTAAAATGCTTCTTCATTAAATTTTCTGGGCTATATTTCCTATGTTGCCATCATTCAAAAGTTAACATTTTCTCATCTATCTCATAGACCCTGTCTCAAAACAATATTCTAAAAAAAGAGCTGGGGATGAGCTCCTGGGTAGAGTACTTACTTAGCATGTATAAGACCCTGGCTCAATCTCCAGTGCAACACACACACAACACAATATTTATTATTAACAGTAATTTTTTAAAGTATTTATTTGGTAGTCTTTTTCCAAAAGACAACTCTGTAAAATATGTTTAAAAACTATAGCACACTCACCGGGAAGCTGTGATCCTACTGTCTCAGCCTCCTAGTACTGGGATTACAGGTGTATATCACCACACCTGGCTTTTCATTCAATTTTTCTGACAGTGTGGTCTTAGAATTTAGTCAAACCTAAGATACTAATGCTATAGTTACTGAAAACCTTTAAAGGATGAAATCTAGGTTAATTTAATCCTACTATTCAGTCAGGACTCTTCTGCTCAATGACATCTTTCTATTACACCATGATGAAACATAAATGCCCCCCAATTACATGTAAGTTCTTGGAATTATCCACCTTTCACTCCCCAGTAGTTTTCCTTTACTCGGCCTCGTGGAGTTTTCCCTAGGTTTGCACTGGTTGGTATGCAGCCAGATCCCAGGGGACCTCTAGATAGATTTCTGAAGCTTTTTTGAGTGTGGACCTGTCCTCTCAAGGACGGCCTTGGCCTCCCTGACCGCAAATCTTTGTGTCCTCAACTTCTTCAGATCACTTTTCATTGTTTAAGTTCCTCTTCACGGTGTTACTGTCCAAAATCTATGTCCAGATAGAAAGCTGGAGTAATCCTTAATCGCATGTTTCCTCTCTTTCAGGAATCAAAGTCCTGCATTGCTTCTTGTTCTCAATATCTGAAAATAGTTTTTCATATTATTTTCTCCAGTCTTCCAGTTGTTTGCAGTAGGAGGGAAAATTCCATTCATTTCTCCTTCATGATCATAAGTAGAAGTCAACTATATAATATTTAAATTATCCTTTGCCGGGCGTGGTGGTGCACGCTTGTAATCCCAGTACTTGGGAGGCTGAGACCGGAGGATCGAGGTTGGCGGCCAGCCTCAGCTACTTAGTGAGGCCCTCCTCAACTTAGTGAGACCCTGTTTCAAAATAAAGAATAAAAAATAGGGCTGGAGGTGTAGCTCAGAGGTAGAATGCCCCTGGGTTCCATCCCCAGTACAAAAAAAAAAAATTATCCTTTTACTTGTCTGTCTTCCACACAGACCATAAGCTCCTTGAAAATAGGAATTATGCCTCATTCAATTCTTGTATTAGTGCCTGGCATTGTATACATAGAGACAGCACATAGTAGGTGCTAAAGAAAGTGTGTTGAACTGAATTAAAATGAGTTATATAATTGTCTTTAAATATCTTTGATTATTCACAATATTTTTGCCCATTAATGTAGGTAATAAAATGACAGTTCTATGAAAATACTTACATTTGTGTTTGTTAAGAAATAAAAATTTAAATATAAATATAACTACATGCTAACAATTAAGAGATGTATTCTAGAATACTATAACACAAACTTTAAGAAAATAAAATATATTTTATTCATTATTAGATGATTTATCAAACATTCTATGATAAAATATGTTTGTAAACTGTAGGTAAGAATGATAGAAAAATTTCGGGTTTTTTCCTGAGATAGAGGATGTATTATTTTTCTTAGTCCTGACTCTCTTGGCTAAGTAGTCTTAAGATTGATTCTTTAAAGAAAAAATAAAACAAAATTACCATTTTCTAATGAAACTTGCAGAACTAAAATAATAAAACACTGTGTTGTGGTGATAAGTCCCCCCATTTTTCTATCTCCTTATCCGTATTTTATTATTATAATTAATTATAGCTTTATTGAGGTATAATTGATGTGATAATCACTCTTAATTTCTTTCACTGCTTAAAACTCCAATGTTTTAATCAATAGCTAGGTTTTATTGCTATGAATATTAAACAAACTAAGACAATCAAAATTCATTCCCATCTTTTAACATGTCAATTGTCCTTCTCATATGTACATTGTCAGTCATTAATGGATATTATTAAGCAAATAAAAAGTGAAATATACAACTTATCTCACATTCAAGAAAAACTGATTCACCAGCTGGGAGAAATGTGTAATAGGAATATTTTAAGAAAAATGTTATGATAATCATTATAGTCATTATTTTGAAGCCAATAGTGATAAATCCTTTCATCTGTAATTACCAAGTGTTAAAAATGAAGTAATTTCACAAATATATACTGAAGACCAAGTAGTCTGTATCTTTAATTGCTCAGGCCAAGAACTTTGGATTAACCTTAATACCTCTCTTGTTCTCCCACCCCCATACCTAGTTCATCACAAAATCCTGCTCGTCTATCTTTAAAACATATCCAGAACCCAAATACCTATTGACATTTCTACTGCTTCTTCCCTCATCTAAACTAACCCCTCTCATCTATATTACTGCCACTGTCTTCCTAGGCTTCTTTACCTCCTGTAAGTGAGGTCTCAATAGCAGCCAGAGACACCTGTTCAATGTGAGACTTCTCAATCCTTTGTTCATAACCCTTCAAAGTCTTCTAACCTCACTGTAGTGAAAGTTAAGCCTTAAGAACATCACACAAGTGATTCTGTCACCTTTCTGAACTCAAGACCTTTCCTTTTTCTCTAAAGAACTTAGGCTCTTTGCTTTCACTCAAAAACAGATTACAGACCATCTCCCTTTAGGAACTTTGCATTAGCTGTTCGCATCTGTGAACTGCTCTTTCCCCAGTACTCATTTGGCCCCTTTCCGTATCACTCTCAGGTTTTATTCAAAACACACCTCATCAGTGAGGCCTTCCCTGGGCATCTTAAACTGTACTATAGATCCACTCCAATGCCACCCGGATCTATCTATCCTTCTTCCCTCATTTTTCTCCTCACTCTTATCCTCCCCTCCCCTCCCCTCCCCTCCCCTCCCTCCCTCCCTCCCTCCCTTCCTTCCTCCCTCCCTTCCTTCCTTCCTGTCTCCCCTATTTGAATATACAAAGGCAGAGATTTTTTTCTCCTCTTTTGGTCATTTATAGTAACACCAATGCCTATAACAGTGCCTGATACACAAAGGGTACACAAGAATATTATTGAATGACTGACTGAATGAATATACTAAGAAAATTTCAAAACTATATTTGTAAGAAAAGCAGTTCTTATCCCTGTGGAAATTTATACTCTAGTGGGGAAGAGAAACATGAATTAATAAGCATACAGGTATATAATTACATTGAGCTACAAAAAGGCAAAGAGAGCTATGAAAGAACAGAGCCAGACCCCTGACCTAATATGTGGCTAGAAGGGGAGAGGAAGAGAGAAGAATTTTCTGAGGAAGTAGCATTTGACTTGACATCAGGAGAATGACTGAGTTAACTAGATAAAAGTTAAGAAAAGACTTCCAGATAGAGCATATCCAAAGGTACTGAGGCAGGAGGACACACGTCATAATCTGGAAAGCGAGAGGCCAGTGACTACAGGGTGAAGCAGAGACTGCAGGGTGAGACTGGAAGGCAGACAGACACTGGGGATGGCAAACGTGTTGACACCTTGGCTTGCTATGTTTATTGTGACACAGAGCACAACTTAGGAGGCTCAGTATAATAGTAGAATACTACTACTGTCTTTTTAAAATACACGGATTTCAATATTTTATAATATTTTGGCAACCTCAACCTCAAGGTGTGAGAATAGAATCCAACTCCAGGGTTAAAAAATAGTAAATCAAAGAAGATTTGGAAAAAAACACTCTTGAGTAGCAGAAAATAATAAAAACAGCCATGAAAGGCTTAAAATGGAGATTACTCAAAATCCAGTGCAATTGGCTGACTATTCACAGTTGAGGGCTGAAAGCTCAGCGGTAAAGGTCAGAGGAGGAAGCTAAGGAAGAAGGAAGGGAGAAGAAAAATTCAAGTGTCGGGAAATAACAGATGTGGTGGCACGAATGAGAAGGGGAATGGAAGAGCACACACTGACAGGCAAGAAGACAAATGGAAACTACAACTGCCCGGGAAGGAAAGGGTGCTGATACCTGCTCAGGTTTTAACAGCGCCTTTCTCCACTTCCACTACAAGGAAAAGTCACCAGAAAGTTTCACGGGTGAATTCTTTCAAACCTCGAAGGAAATGATACGCCTCGTATTTACATTTTTGTAACTAGAGAAAAAAGAGTTCACATTCCTTTTGCAAAGTCAATAACACAGACACACACACACACACACACACACACACAAGATACATCTCACTCATAAACACTGATGCAAAAATCTTAAATCAGAGAGAATTCAGTAATCTGTTAGAAGACTAAGAGACCACAACTAAGTAAGGCTAATGACAGGATATTTATTAATACAACTCACTGTGGGGGGAGGCTGGAGGAAGGAGAGGAAGAGAAGAAGGAGGAGGCGGGAGAGCAAGAGGGAGGAGAGAGCGATCATCAATCTGGCATTATGATTAATAATAAAACTCTAGAATTGTTTCCAAAGAAATCACTAGTATTTAACAATGTTCTAAAGTATCAGCCAATGAAATTAGGTTTTTCAAATGTAATAGAGATTAGAAAACAAAGACAAAATTATCATTAGCTGAAATGGACACAAAAAAAACTGAGTGAAATAAAGTACAAATAAAAGAATCTGATAAGATAGGTTGTTTTAGGATATGGAAAAAAGTCATTGACATATAAATAAACAATAACCAGGGGGAAAATACCATGGAGGGAAATATCCCATTTTTGATACTTCATAATACTTAGAGAAATATTAACAAGAAAAAGGCAAAGCCTTAATTGAAACACATATCTTGTTTTTTGGGTAGGAAGACTCAGGACTGATTCCTCCTAAATTCATTAATAAATTTGGTGCAGATCTAATTAAAATACAAGATCATTTCTAACTTGACAAACGAAACAACTTTTAGCTAAGGAAATAAACACAGGAGACTCAATAATGAAAGCCAAGAAGAGAAGGTTATCCCAGTAGATACTGAAGCATATTATGAAAGTAAAATAATTATAAAACAAAGTAGAGAAGACAAAGTACAGAAAGACATGTGCATATACACACATAGATATATAATGTGGATTTACTATATGACAAATGTAGAATTGCATATTGGTTGGACACAGACAAATTATGTAATAAATAGTGCTAAACAAGCTGTCCAGGCATTTGGAAAAAATAAAGTTGGAACCTATTATCTAACATTAAAACAAATTCTAGATGGATATAAAACATAAATTGGAAAAATAAAACCAAAAGTTATCATAAATAAACATGAGTGAATTTTTAAAAAAATTAATGCTACACAAAGAAAGGCTTTCTAAGCTGGAGACAACATTCAGATGTCATAAAGGAAAAGACTAATTAAAATGACTGAAAAATTTCTATATTTCTATATGGCATTTAAACATATGCATACTCATGTACACACACACACACACACACACACACACACACACACACACAACTAAGTAAACTCAAAAGGCAAACAATAAACCTTCCAGGAAACAATATTTACAACACATATGACGGGCTAACTTCCTTGACTAACAAAAAGCTCATGTAAATCAGTAAGAACAAGAAATAGAAAGATAAGAATACAAACAAATTCTATTTACAGAAAAAGAAATATACATGGTCAACAAATTCAGAGAAGTAAATTTAATTCCATGCAAAATTAAAAATGCTTATTAAACAAACAATAAGAATATCTTTACTTGATTGGCAAAGACTAAAATTATTGATAATACTGATTATTAATGGTATAGCATAATAACTATAGGAAAACAGTTTATTTTTGGTAGGAAAAGTAAAAAATTTAATACTTTAAGGAGCATAATTTGCATTAAGGCTCTTGATATTTTCCTTTGACCTAGGAGTTTCAGTAGATTTTACCATATAAATACATTCCTAAAGGAAAAGTGAGATAAAATCTCAGATGGAGTCCCCTACAGATGGTCACATAAGGTTGTTTCCAGATTTTTTATTCTGTTTTGTTTTCTTCTTCTCAAAACACCATTATGAGTCTTAGCACCTGTACACCCCTTATCTTCTCTAGAAATTTTGCTTCTTTCTGAATATTTAATTCTACCTCTCTACTGACTCAAACCCATCAAAACTTAAATATGTTCAATTATCTCCCACTTCAATAAAGAAAAATGAAAGAAAGGATGACCCTACTTTTCCACTACAAACTCTCCCCTTGTCTTCACCCTTTGTTACAGAACTCTATTTTATCCACAGAGAAATGTCAAAGACTTTTAAGAAGCTGCAAAACAACTTTCCAAAGAAACTCTACCATTCATTTTACATTTTCATCACTACCATATGTGTTTCAGATGCTCCACATTCTTGTCAACAATTGGTTTGGTCGGTCTTTTTAATTTTGATTAAATGCATATAATGGTGCTATTTCATTGAGGTTTTAATTTGTATTTTCTTAATGACTGAAGACACTGGTATCTTTTCACATATTCCTTGGTCATTAGTACCCTATTATAAAGTTCAACCTTCCCCCCTTTTATAATTGGCTGTGTTGCCTTCAAATTTTCAGGTTATGAGAGTTCATTATATTCTGGGTAACAGTACATTGGCAGAAATACTTATTGCAAATATTTTCTCTGTCTTTAGTTTTTCTTTTCATTTTCTTAAGTGTCTTTACAATTTATTTTAAATCCAATGTGTTTTTTTTTCTTCTACAGTTCATGTTTCTTGTATCCCATCTAGGAAGTCATTGCCCTTCCCAAGACGGTTAAAATTTTCTACTATGTTTTCTTCTAGGAGACTCATAATTTCAGCTTTTATGCTTAGGCATAAGTCCATTTGAGTTAATTTTTAAGATGGTGTGCAGAAAGAGTTAAGGTTCATCATTTCGCAATCCATGTCCAATTGTTCCAGCACTACTTGTTGAAAAGGCTCTCCTTTCTCCCACTGAACTGCCATGCCATCTTTATTGAAAAACAATTGTCCAAATATGCATATCTATTTCTGGACTCTTCTGTTCTACTAGTGTTCTGTTAGTCAGCTTTGCAGCATTGTGACCAAAATACCTGACAAGAATAACTTACAGAAGGAAACATTTATTTTGGCTCACAATTTCAGAGACTCAGTCCATGGTCAGCTAGCTCCAAGACAGAAACATCATGGTGGCAGGGCATGGCAGAGGATAGGTGCTCAGTTTATGCGGCTGGGAAGCAGAAAGAAAGACAGGAAGGGGCCTGGACAGAGTCCGCAAGGCCACACCTCCAGAGACCCATTTCCTCCACCCATGCCCCACCTCTGACCCTTGCTGTCTTGGAGACCATGCCTTCAACATAGGAGCTGTTTGAGGAACATTCCAGATGCAAAGCAGAACATGGTCTATCTTCCTATTCTTTAAGCCAATGATATTATCTTGATTTTTAGTAACTTTTAACATCAGGAAGTATAAACTTTCATTTTTTCAGTTTTTTATTTCTTTGATTCTATTTTAGTTTCCAAGTTCACATCTTTTAACTTTGGGTTTGTAAATAAAACATATCATTGATCTTGGGCCATTCGCTTATTTATTTTTTTATTACATTTATTGGTGCATTGTAGTTATACATTTTGGTAAGTGTCAGGGTATCAGAAGCATGCAGACACACATTGCTCATTTAGCCCTCCCTCAAATCCCACCCCATTCCCTCCCCCTTCCCTCCTTTCCATGTTCAGAATAGTGATCAACTCTGATAAGTTTGTTTTTATATACATCATATGCATTAGTATATTTCCCTCTTCCCCCCTCCAGTCTCCCTCAGGTCATCATCTTTGCCCAACCAAAGTTTTCTCCTTCTTTGTCTGGAGTTCCTTCTAAGTCCCATTCTCCCTAGCTTCCACATATTAGGGAGAACATCTGACTTTTCACTCTTTGTGATTTACTAGTCTCACTTAGCATAATGTTCTCCAGTGGCCTCCATTTCCCTGCAAATGATGTAATTTTGTTCTTTATGGCTGCATAAAATTCCATTGTGTACATATCCCATAGTTTTGTGATCCATTCATCTGTCGATGGACACCTTGGCTGGTTCCAAAGTTTGGCAATTGTGAATTGTGCAGCTATAAACATAGATATGCATGCATTAGTCTGGTAGTTTGGTTTCAGTTCTTTTGGATAGATGCCTAGAAGTGGTATTGCTGGGTCATATGGTAGGTTCATTCCCATTCTCCTGAGGATCCTCCACACTGTTTTCCAGAGTGATTGCACTAATTTGCAATCCCACCAACAGTGTATTAGAGTTCCTGCTTCTCCACATCCTCACCAGTACTTGTTGTTGTTTGTGTTTTTAATGATTGCCATTCTAATTGGGGTTAGGTGAAATCTCAGGTAGTTTTGATGTGCATCTCTCTGATTGCTAATGATGTTGAACATTTTTTCATACATTTATTGGCCATTTGTATTTCTTCTTCTGTGAAGTGTCTATTTAGTTCACTTGCCCATTTTTTGACTGCATTATTTGTTTTTTTAGTGGTGATTTTTTCAAGTCCTCTGTATATTCTTGATATTAGTCCTCTATCAGAGGAGTAGCTGGCAAAAATCTTCTCCCATTCTGTCGGCTCTCTGTTGAGGTTCTTGTTTCCTTTGCTGCACAAAAGCTCTTTAGTTTAATGCAATCCCACGCATTGATCCTCATTTTAGTTTCCTGTGCCTTTGGGGTCTTGTCGAGGGTCTTTGCCTGTGCCTATGTGTTGAAGTGTTGGGCCTATGCCCTCTTTGAGTAGCTGCAAAGTCTCTTGTCTGATTTCTAGGTCTTTGATCCATCTTGAATTGACTCTTGTACAAGGTGAGAAAGTGGGGTTTATTTCTATTTTTCTGCATGTGGTTAGCCAGTTTTGCCAGCACCATTTGTTGAAGAGGCTATCTTTTTTCCAGTGGGTGTTTTTAGCCCCTTTGTCAAAAATCAATTGGCTGTAGGTGTGTGGGTTTGTTTCGGAGTCTTCTATTCTGCTCCATAGGTCTATGTGTCTGCTTTTGTGCCAATACCATGCTGTTTTTATTACTATG
>PVJS01028752.1:0-25281 GCA_004027185.1 Glis glis
CACACACACACACACACACACACACACAATGATGGTTTGGATCTTGATACCCCTCCTCCAAGGCCTATCTGCCAATGGCTTGGTCACCAGTCTATCGCACTACAGCAAACTTTAGGCGGTGGGGGCGAGTGGAAGGAAGGTAGGTCATTGGGGGGCTGCCCTTGGAAGTACTTACTGGGTCCCCGGCCTCTTTCTCTCTCTCTTTGCTTCCCCACTGCCATGAGGTGAGGCGTTTCCTCTGCCACACGCTTCCTGCCATGATATTCTGCCTGGCCCAGCCCCAGAGTGACCATGTGACCCTCAGCCAAAATAAACCTTTCCTCCTTCTATGTTGCTTACTTTGTCATAGTGACAGAAAGCCGACACACATGTACATGTAAAGGTAAATTTACAGATATAATCATCTTAAGACAATGTTATATTGTAATATCTTAAACATCTCACTTTTAAAAATGTCTAAATCATCTTCATCTGCTGGGATTTCTCAACAAGCGTTTTAACTGGGTGCCTAGCATGTGCTGGGAACCGTTCTCCATCACAAGGATTTCAAGATGAGTAAGATTCAGAGGGGCCCAGGTGATGTCTGTGTGACCCCACGGCCATGTCCTTGCCCACTCCTAGTACCACTGCGATGTGCACAAGTGCCAGGAGGGCTCCCTCCTGCCTCGGGGATGGGGACATGTGTGCAGGAAGGCATCCTTGTGCCCAGGGGATGGGACATGTGTGCAGGAGGGCTCCCTCGTGCCTAGGGGATGGGGACATGTGCACAGGAGGGCTCACTCGTTCCTAGGGGATGGGGACATGTGCTAGGAGGGGCTCCCTCGTGCCTAGGGGATGGGACAAGTAGTTTTCTCTAGGAGATAGGATCATGGGTCATTTTTATTTTGTTTTGTAGAATGTTGCAAGTGTTTCTCCTTTTTCAGAAGATAAAAAAAGACCACATAGCCAAGAGAGATCATATGATCTTCTGAAGAATAAAAGAAAAGGAGCAGAATCAATTTTAGGTCTCATCACCTTTAAAGATTCTTTTCAAGTTAATTAGCTTAAATGCAGACACACACACACACACACACACACGAAAATCAAACTCCAGAGAGAGTGCTTTGATGGTGTGGTACAGTAGGCTTCTCCCACTAGAAACCACGCAATGCATCATGAGCGGCAGTATTCACTAACTGCAAGGGAAGCAGACTTCCACAGGCTTCTTAGAAAAAAAACCGAACAGTAAGGAGGTCATCTGCCAGCCAACCGAGGCGCAGACCTCTGCTTACCCAGCTTCTGGTCAAACCGCCACGCTGCGACGTAGGCATTGTGCCTCAGACTGCTGTGTGTGGCCAGGGGCACGGTGACGTAGATGGGGCCGTCCACCAGCACCGGGGTCCCATTACTGCTGAGCAAGTGGACGCTGACGGCCGTGACGGGGGTCAGGTCATACCTGGTGCTGTTTCCTAGAGGGAAGAGGCATTTTCCATTATTTGCGCATGAAGTATCAGGGGCTGCGAAAGCCCTTTGTAGAAAAGAGTCTCAGCTACCATTTATTGTGTAGAACAACCTCTATGCCAGGGACTGTCACCATAATCCTCACCACCTCGAAGATGGGTATGGTGGCCCACGCCTGTAATCCCAGTACTTGGGAGGCTGAGACAGGAGAAGCGCAGGTTCGAGGCCAGCCTCAGCAACTCAGTGAGGCCCCCAGCAACTTAGTGGGAAAAAATAGAAAATAAAATAGGGCTGGGGTATAGCTCACAGGTAGAACACCCCTGGGTTCAATCTCCAGTACCACAAATAAACAACAAAAAAGGTCTTTTCTATAATGTGAGATGATGGTATATTGGAAACCACAGAAAATAACTTCTATGCCAAGCGAGCCCCATTCACATGTTAATGACATATATAGCACATATTACATAATAACATATATCAATAACAGATCACCAAAGCAAACCCAAATGTTTTAGATTACGGACTGTTTTTTTTAAAGAGTAAATTTGTTCAAGGATTGCTCAAAATATTAACTTACTTCTGCTAAAAAGTATATCATTGAAACTTGAAGTATTTATGAGTTATTTTAGTTGCCATTGTTATTTTGGTCTACTTAAGGGAAATTTAATATCCCAAGTCCTCTCCATTAGAGGGCTTTATCCACGCCAGTGCTTTAACGACTGATGAATTAGAGAATGCTTGTGGGAGTGATATTTATACACTTAAGCAATCCATTTTCTCTAGTGAAATACAGTACCATGCAAAATGTATTCTGTCACAATTTTACAACTTTCCTTGAACAGAACAAGGCAGTGATAAAAAAATTAAGCTACATTAGAATACAATGCATAGGATTTTTTTTATTCAGTCACTTATATACTTACTTATCTGAGTTGATGCCTACCTCCACTTTGGACTCAATGTAAACACTTGAAGCAAATCTGGTAAATTATAGCCTTTCCACAATGAGTTATAGCTAAATCCTCCATAGAGAAATTTCTGAACAGTCAATGACAGCTGGGCCTTTCATCATTTACACCCATCTCTGTTTTTCAATGATGGAAAGACATGGGAAGAGAGATTCCATTGAAAGGTCTAACTTGGAATCAGAGATTCAAGTTTGGAAATCTTTTTGTCTAGCCATTTCATTTTAGGATAAAGAAAACCAAAACCCAGAATTTATCATGTTTCTGGTTAAAATATCTTATGGATAAGGACATTTATGTGCCAATTGCTTAAAGGTGACACAATTTCAAAGCCAGGTCTGCAGTGTACTACTCTAGGTTTTATCAGAACCTCTCAACAAGCCGGGCGTGGTGGTGCACACCTGTAATCTCAGTACTTGGGAGGCTGAGACGGGAGGATCGCAGCTTGCAGCCAGCCTTAGCAATATAGTGAGGACCACAGCAACTTAGGGAGACCCTGTTTCAAACTAAACTAAAATAGGGCTGGGGATGCAACTCAAAGGTAGAATGCTCCTGGGTTCAATCCCCAGTACCAGGAAAAGAAGAAGGAAGGAAGGAAGGAAGGAAGGAAGGAAGGAAGGAAGGAAGGACCTCTGAACAAAACATAACTTAAAACTACAAAGACATTAAATAACTTATTGAACTTGCATACAAAACTTAGAGATAATGTTTTCTATCAGAGAGCTCTGTTTTCTTCCATCAAGTCCTCTGCAGGATATCCCTGCAGGGGGAGGTACCAGGTAGGTAGAGTAGAATGCATTACGAATGGCATCTCCCTTCTCCATCATCACCTCCCCATTCTCCCTTTCCATGATCCTGTACATTCCTGGCCCAGAGAAATGGGGTTCCAGTGACAGTTCTGCTATCAACTACCTACATAGTCTGGCAGGTTACTCTGCTCCTCTGGGGCTATTTTTTTCTTATCTTTGCAACTAAGGAGGGTGGACAAGACACCTTCCTGAGTGTATGGATGTAAACGTTCTTAGACTATTCAGAAGTAAGTGAGCACTGCAGAAATGAGTGTATTATGTTAGGAGCAGTAAGGATTAGGCTCCTGCCTCTACCTGCTCTGGCTGTCTTATGACACCACAGGCAATCACATCTGCTTTTTGGAGGCCTCGTTCCTTCTTCAGTGCCCATTCAATACTTTCTCCAACTCTACGTCTTCCTGATGGCTTCCCCTCTACCTTCCCACTCTCTTTATTCTGGAAGGATTCATACTTTGAGGGATAAATTATTTCCCTTCCATCCTTTGTTATGAGACTCCAATTCTGCATGAAATTCTGGATTCTATATGTCACTATGCTTCCTTTCCTGGCCCATGTTGAGGTTACTTGGCCCTGTATGTTCAAATAAAGAAAGACAGGTATCAGACCAAAGCACAGGAGGAGGGGGAGGCACCACGGAAAGGGAGGAGAGGAGCTGTACCATATTGCGCCTCCAACATCGGTCACTTGCAATATGAACGGCTCAGCTCGGCCAGGTTCTGCTTGGCTTTTGTTCTAACTCAGGGCTGAGCATCCCTGATCCAAAAATCTGAAATTCAAAATGCTCCAAAATCCAAGAACAATCTAAGTGCCATGATGCACAACTGATAAAGTATATGTGAATATTCCAAAATTAAAAAACGAAAATACATACTCTAAAATACGAAACACATTTGGTCCCAAGCATTTTGGGTAAAGCTTCATCAACCTGCAACATCTTTTGGGGTGTCAGGAAAACAGGCACCTTAGTCATTCATTGATGCCTCCCTGTCATCTTGGTGTTATTAGTGGAAGTCATTTCTTTAAGACCCCTTGGGGATGCCACAGAGCTGGTCAGTGTTGCTTTTGGCAATGAGGGGAAGAGTGTGATGCTAGAAGGCACAGTGTTTTTGGCTTGTGCAGAAGAAGGGCTCCCCATTTTTGGGGTACTGAATGCTGAACTCAGGAGCATTCGACTTCCAATTTACACCCACAGCCCTATATTATTTTTTATTTTTGAAACAGGTTCTAAGTTGTTGAGGGTCTCACTAAGTTGCTGAGGCTGGCCCCAAACCCGTGATCCTCCTGTCTTAGCCTCCTGAGTACTGGGATGACAGGCGTGCACCACCATGCCCAGTTTGGGGCTCCCCATTTCAAAGCCAGAAGCCACAAAGCAGATGGACTGAAGAGAGCAAGTGGGGACTGGCCGAACTCTTCACGTGGCTGCATTTCTCTACTTCCATCTTGGGAGCCTCCCTCTAAACTGGACACAACTGTTTTTATGCCACCCCAAGGAAACCCCTACCTAGCCTCCTCGGCTTCTGTCCATCTCTGTGTTGACCTCTACTCACAACCTGCCATCTCACAAAGACATGTGTGGTCCCAGCTCTTCTTCTGAGCTGAAATCTCTTAGAAGCCTTTTATGAAACAGGAGGCGAGTACTCGCAGGGCAAACGAGAGGCTGCGTATGGACTGTGACCACGGCCAGCACCGAGCAGATGAGCTCAGGGTCACGGTGCTTCACGGAACCTGGCTCCCAATCCCCCAGGGAACGTGCGAATGCACCACGGACTGGATGTCTTTCCTGGTAGGTCTCAAAGAAGATCTAATCCTTTCTAGGTCAATTTATCAGTTATTTCAGTGGAAAAGAATTTTAATATCACCTTCCAAAGACCTTCTGTCTTCCCTGTGAAATAGAGTGATTTTAAAATAAAATGAACTCTTCTAAAATCAATAGTCCTGTGTCTTTGTGTTCTTCTCCTAGTCTTCTCAGATATCATAATTTATTCAAGAACTATTGGAAGTGGGACACGGAAAAATTGATGAGTTTTGAGAAACGAGGTTGTCCCTCCGAGTTGGGGTTTTACGATTGTTCCATTTTGTCGGAGAGACTGGATGGGGTTAGGACGGCCTCACACTAAACGTCACCAGGCTGCTGAAACAGGGCTTTTCTCCAGCACATTTAAAGTAAAAGTTCACATTTTCCCCCCAAGAACAAATACTAAAGATGACAGACATCCATTTGATGGCAAATGACTAACAAAAATTAAAGGAAGAGTTTTCAAAATAAGTACTATAGAGGGGAAAAAAGCAAATAAGAAATCAGCAGGTCACCTTAGTTTCTAACCAGAAATTTATTAATGTGCTATTATAAAATGGATCAGATGTTTCAGGTTTAAAAGCTTTTTCAGAATTATAAGTTCACGTAAAGTGCCAGAAAATTAAGAGAAATTCAATAAAAGTGTCCTTGGGAAATGTAATAACATCCCCACCTAGCATGATTTAACCCAGAACAGCCTTTGGGTTTCAGTTTTATGCGGTGACTAGTTTAAAACGTGGGGGGAGGAGAGGGGAGCAGACGGGAAAACGATTCAGGACTCCAGAATCCTGGCTCTTGTCCTGGGCCAAAAGGAGGACTGGGGACCATGTTATCGCCAGAACTGTGCCGTTGGGCAGGAGCGGAGGGGGAGGACACACGTCTGCAGCCTTTCTCTGATAAGGAGTTAGCGCCTACTTTCTGGCTGGTGGCTTTTGGTTTCTGATCTCGTAGCTATGTGTGTCATGTTATAATAGTGACGATGACAGAGCTGACTTAGACATCTGCCAGAGAAGATTCCAAATCAACTTCAAAGCTTGGCCACTCTTTGACACTCCAAGGAAACCCCTTTGGTGCCCTTTCCAATTCCTCTGAAAGGAAGGCAGAGAGAGCGAGTGCAGAGAGAATGACGCGGGGGAAGCTGGATGGAGACAGACCGGGAGAGCAGAAAGTCCCTGCTACTAAGCACCCCGTGCTGCCGGGCATGGAGGAGCGCCATTTGCTAATCCCCCAGCTGTGGCATGAGGTGGGTGCTGGATGGGTGGCGCTGTGCATCTCCTTCAGGGCAGCTGGGCAGGGCACTGCACCAACCAGCACACACTCTAGGGCAAGTGGGACAAGGCAGAGGTCAGGGGAGGACACCTTCTAATTCTGATCTCATACTTAAAAAACAATTACAGTTTCAATGATAGGATGTTTTCTGAATTGAAGATACTTCAATTCAGTGGAAGGAGAGCTCACAGAAGGTGCTGCAGGCAGCTGGCAACAGCAGAAAGGCTCAAGGAGACCAACTGGTTACAGTGTAATTCTAAGGGTGCAGACTGAACTCCCCAAATATACTCACGGAGAGTAACAGAATCACTGCCCTTGAACTTGCAGAGAGGGTTCTATTTCTGCAACATCAGTGCCCATCTCTCATTCAGTGCTAATGCTTCCAGTCATATCCAAAATCAACCAATACAGAGGAAAACCCAGAAGCCCCGCCTGAAAAGAGGAGTCGAGTTACCTGTTCCATTTCCGTCTAATCCTCGCAAATAAGGAAAACTGTCCACCTCTGACGGGGCGCTGGCGGCCGTGAGAAAAGCAGTCAGGTCGCTGTAGCTGGTGTTCTCAGGCAACCTCAGGGCCCTTCTCTGGAAATGAACACGAGGCTGTGGCCGGGCACCTGCAGGGATTAACCTCTGTGTTACCTCTGGGAGGAGGAGCCATCCCCAGGGAATCAGCATGCCCCCCCCATGGGCTCCTTCCCCTCGCCCCCATCCCTCCCATTCACATGGGACACAGAGATGTGACAACATGCCATTATGGGGCGAGAAATAATAGCCCATTGTGGCGTTTGTTTTGACACAGGAAGCTATTTAGGTTTTTAACAAAAAGCTTTTCTGAGTTCTGTTGGTGGGCAGTCCTTTCATCCAAAGGCATTTGCCTCTGGATCGGGTTACACTGGGGGAAAGTCCTAGGAAATGAAACAAGTGATGACAATTAGTTCTTTACACAGACAATGCAAGAGATAGGCTTTGATGCTGCTGCAAACCCATCCTTCCTCTCCCTGGTAGAGGCTGGGAACTCCACTGACCGACTGAGGCAGGGGGACTAAATGTGCAGACCAGGGCCCACCAGTATAGACGCTTTTCTTTCTGTGGACACTGCCATCTGATATCTGATTTCTTCCTCAGGGTGCTTCCTACTTGTGACAGATTATGTCATAGATTCTTTGATAAGACTTTTTTTTGGGGGTACTGGGAATTGAACCCAGGGGCGTTCTGCCTCCGAGCTATACCCCAGCCTTTTTTTTTATTTGTTATTTTGAAACAGCGTCTTGCTAGGTTGCTGAGAGTCTCGCCAGGTTGCTGAGGCTGGTCTTGAACCTATGATCCTCCCCTCTCGGCTTCCCAAGTACTGGGATTACGGGCATGTCCCACCATGCCCGGTGTGATGAGACTTTTGCAATGATGTGAAGCGACGCTCTTTCACCAAGCTTCGCTCCTTTGCGAGAAGATTGGGTTTACCCAGTTACCTCGTGACATGATCTCCAGTTTACCTTTCTCCAGATGTTGTTATGATGACAAAGCCTGCATCTGTTTTTACCTGATGCTGTGGTGACAGTCACAAGACATGAATGTGCAAAGTAATTTTGCACAATCACAGAAAGAAAAACAAAATCAAGACAGAAATCATAAATCCTACCCCAGTCCACAGCTGTCCCTGGAGACAAGAGTCTGTGGTGTTTAAACTCATCCCAGGGTTCATCAGAGAACTTGCAAGGGAGGTCCAGCCTATCTAGAAGTGTTCTAGAACAAGGGAGTTTCAGAGCTCAAGGGATCCACTAGTCCACAGCCCTCTTCCTTCAGGAGAGGCCAGAGAAGCCCAAGGACACACAGACTTAGGTCTGGGGCAGGCTGTCTTGGTTACGTGCAACCTAAATAGCAGAGTCAAAATGTTTCCTCTGCCACCTAAAAATCACTGACTAGACTTCTCCACTGGCTGATTATCCACTCTGTGAAACCCAGGCCCATGTCCAGAGCTGGCATGTCTGAATGGGCCAGGGCAGAGGCAGTGGGCTCAGGAGGGTCTAGGCGGGAGGCAGAGTCCAGGTTGGTCATGACAGAGCAGGATGGACACGTGCATCCCCCAGGCCTCCATGAAGCTCCTGTAAGACAGGAGGGTTGAGATCCATGTGCAAGCAAGGCACAGAGACCTACACAGACTGGCCCAAGAAGAGAGAGGCTGCTGAGAGATAAGGGGAGATGCAGACTGACCCAGCCAGGCCTTTGGGGCTATCCTGGGACCCAGAGGACCACATTCTCTTTCTCAGTCCATTCCCACCCTTCCCCCTTCTTCCATTCCCAAGCAGAGTGATATACCGTACATTCACACCATGATCTGACTGGCATGATATGTACACTGTCTGCCAAGGGACCCATCATACCCCACAGCTGACCACAGGCACAACCTATGGCTGGTGAAATAACTAAGAGACATCCGAGGAATGTAAGGGTATAGGTTATTCTAAGCTACTGCGTAAATAGAATCTAAATGGGTATTGTGGGACTGGGGAGTGGCCGTGTTCTTAAGCCTCTCTTCCTGTACTAAAGCTGCTACCTTTTTATATGCCTGGGTGGGAATGGAGGCTGCGGAGGGGACCGGGCTGTCTGCCTCACACTCCCTCCAGCAGCTGTTTCAAACTTCCTCTGCTCTTCTCACACTTAGGCCTCTATCCGCATCCCCCAAATGCTGAGACTCTCCTGAAAACCCTGGGGCCTCTACTTCCTTTCTCTGCACTTAAGAATCTGCCTCCTCCGTCTTCTTGTCCATCTCTGCCTCCTCCAAGGTCAACCCAAGCCCCTACTCTACGTTTTGCTTGTTCGTTTATTTCGAGATGTGCCTTGCCCAGCCATTCTCACCATGTTCAACAAGCTCTTTGCCTATAGACTTCCTCTCCGACCAACAAATTCATTGGAAAGTCTCATGTCTTCCCCACCTAGAAAAACCACAATCAAACATGGCTTTAACTCTGTTATCTCTACAGCAAATGCCTTCTTTTCTTCTATTCAACCTCCAGTGATGTGGCTTTCACCCACCACACAGGCGGGAAATGTCGACTGTCAACTATATAATCTGCAAACCCCATGACCACTTCTCAGCCTTCGTCCTCGTTGACCTCTTCACAATGGTCAACACTGTTCGCCACCCTTGCCCACAAGTCCCTCCTTCCTGGCACTGATGGTCCTGCGCTATGGTTCTTTCCAGACTTTGTCTGCTTTTTCCCTTGCAAGGACTTTTTTCTCCTCCTGCCTCCAGATGAAATAGTTCCTAAAGAGCTGCCACCTCAGCCTCTGCTGTTTCTCCACTTCATCTTTACTGATTCCCTTCCACTGCCATAGCTTGGTTGTCACTGGCCTCTTCAGCCCTGGACTCTTTTCTAAGCTCTACACCTGCATTTCCCTCTCCCTTCGAGACACTTCTACCTGGATGCCCACCTGGCACTCCAAAACCATCATGGACTTTCTTGTTTAATGATCCCACATTCTCCCCAACATCCGGCGTTGATTCCTAGTTGTTCTCATTGTTTCCTCTTTCTAACATCCTGCACATCCACTCAAGGGCCAAGACTGGCCCATCTTTCTTTGTCAACATTTCTAGCATCATCTTTTCCTCTGTTTCTGTCTACAACCTACATTCCCTACAACTTATGTTTCCTCTGTTTCTGCCTACAACCCTATATTCCCTTTGCCTTAACCATTGTAAAAGTCTCCTCACTGCCCTCCTGCTTCAGCCTTACTTCCTTTTCCATCTCACCTACTGACACATTAATTGTTCTAAAATACCACTCCGATCATGTCCTCTCCCTTCTGTCGTCAAAGCCATCAATGGATCTCTACCACTTACCCAAGTAACAACAATGACAAAAACAAGCACGAAAATAAGAAGACTAATACAGACCCAAACTGATACTTTACCTCTCTCATAAGTGAGAGGCACAGATTGATGCTTTAGATTTTATAAAGTTATACACACACACACACACACACACACACACACACACACACATATATTTATGTGTGTGTAAGTATGTATGTATATGATATAACAACCCAGTTATAAGGAACACTCTCCTATCTTTATGGTTGAGAAAACTAAAGATCAAAGAAGTTAAGTAACTTAAGCCAACGTCATTCTGCTTGTAAGAGGTAGAAATCTTTTCATTCAAAGTTCTGTATCTCTAAGCCGGGCGTGGTGGTGCATGCTTGTAATCCCAGTACTTGGGAGGCTGAGACAGGAGGATCTGGGTTTGTGGCCAGCCTCAGCTACTTAGTGAGGCCCTCCACAACTTAGTGAGACCCTGTTTCAAAATAAAGAATAAAAAATAGGGCTGGGGGTGTAGCTCGGAGGTAGAATGCCCCTGGGTTCAATCCCAGTACCGCAAAAAAAAAAGTTCTGTATCTCTTCCTATTATACCATGCCTACATCAAAACAGATGCTCTATTTATTACCAATCAGCTCCCATCATCTGGCCAAACAGGACCATACCGCTGTTTCCATATGTGCTCATGGTTGTCTTCAGGTCTGAAACGTCTTCTTAGCCTCTGCACAGTCTACGTGTCATCCGAAATGTATGTCAAGTGCCACCTCTTCTACTTAGCCTTCCTCTATCCATCCCAAGCTCTATTTGTATGTCCTCTCTAGCCCAGGTATTAATTTTCCTTGCATTATGTTTATGTGAATGCTTGTATATCTCCCTAATCAGAGGTACCGTGAGAAAAGCATATGGGTGGTAGAGTCACTTAACTCCGGGTTTAAACCTCCCCACTACCACCTTCCAGTTGAATGGCTTTGGCTTCGGGTTCTTTATCGTTAAAAGTGGGTCTGAATCATACCCACCTCACAGCGTGGCTGTTGTGATGCTAGTTAGCTCAGAACACATATGTAAAGTGCCTAACGGTGCTTCAGGTGCAGAATAAGGTACAAAATAAGCATTACTTTCCCATTCCCTCTTCTCTTAGACTGAGTATCTTTAAAGGCAGCTATTCTGAGAACTGCATTGCCCCACATCCTGTATATATCCGGTGTCAGCACTACTTATGGAAATGAATGAGAAGATGAGTTATACTTCTCAACTTGCTATGTTCCAATTATGCTTTGTCTCAATTCCCACTAGATTAGAACTATTAACACTTAGGGCCAGATAATTCTTTGTTGGCATGGATGTGGTCCTGATCATTATATACATGTTTAATAGTCTCCCTGGCCTCCCCAATGGACACCAGTAGCAGCCGCCAAGATGCAACAACCAGTGACTCCAGACACTGCCTCATGCCCATCGAGGGGAAAACCACCACCATGGAGAACCACTCACTACATTCTGAGCATTTTCACAATAACCTGAACTACACGTCCTGAGAGTCTCCTGTGTCATGGACACAGGATGTACAAAGAGGAATAGGACAAAGCCTTTGTGTTCCTGGGACTCAAGAGTAGAGTAGGCAGATGTGGAAATGGCTCAACTGTCATGGTGTCTTAAGTCCTAGAATAAGGGAGAAATGACGAAAGTCCAAGATGGACACTGTAGGAGGCGTCTTGAAGGCTGTGAAGAGACACACGGGAAGAGACAGGACGTATGAAGGTGCAGAGATGCCAGGCTGTGGAGCTGGAGTGGGAGGCTGAGGAAGTGTGTGAGCTGAGCGTAGGCTGCTCGGGACCCAGGGGCAGAGGATGAGGCCTGTGCGGCCCGGTGCTACAGCTCAAGAGCTTGGAGTGACTGGTGTGGGAGTGGAACAATGGCATTTGTTTTGACCAGTTCTGGCAGCAGGTGGGGGGTGGCCGTGGGTGGAGCGAGTCTAATGCTGAGGCTGCTGTGAAGTGGTTCAAGTGAGAAATGACCAAGTTCTAAATAAAGACAGCACTGGGGGTCAACCCAGAGAGGTGGCTGGAACTGAACACCATTTTTGGAATAAGCAATAGGCAGGGAAGCAAGACCTCATGAAGGAGGCTGAGAAGAATGAATGAAGCGATGAGAGGCAGGGGATGAAGGAGAAGGGAAAAAATTAGGAGGACTATGAAGCCAGGGAGAGGTCAGGAGGATGAGGACTGAAAAGGGGTGGCTGGGTCTGGTGACTCCAGCTCTGCTGAGCACAGCAGGAGAAATTTCTAAGAATAGCAGGAGGCCAAGTAAAGGGGGCGTAAAGGCAAGTACGTGCAAGCTGAGACTTCTTCAAAGTTTAGGAGGGAAGGGATGGAGAAGCTTGCAACCTGAGGGAGAACAAGGGTCTAAGAAGGGGTTTTCTTAGCTGGGCATGGTACTAGTACTTGGGAGGCTGAGACAGGAGGATCGCTGGTTTGAAACCAGCCTCAACAATTTAGTGAGGATCTCAGCAACCTCATGAGACACTGTTTTAAAATTAAAAAAAATAAATAAAAGGGTTGCAGGTGTAGGTCAGAGGTAGAATGCCTCTGAGTTCAATCCCCAATACCCCCCCCCCCCAAAGTGGTTCTCTCTGAATGGCAAAGCCTTCAGCAATTCAAGGGCTGAGAAAGACGAGAGGGGAAGAAAGGAAGACTCTGCACGTATGGATGCAGGCTGGAGAGGAGGCGAACAGGAATGGGACCCAGGAGGGATGTGAAGGGCTGGTGGCGGGGCAGAGGAACTGCAGGGAGGAACTTTCGCCTGTCCCCACAGCACAGGGCACAGAAGGAAGGCGACGAGACACCAGCCCCGAAGGCCTCTATTTTCTCTCTGACACAAGCAGCGAGGTCGCAGTAAGAGACATGAAGACATGAAGGTGGGGTGGGAGAGGCTTCCTTAGCCGCCCTGGCGAGCAGAGAAGGGACAGAGCTGGAAACAGCAAAGCGGCCCAGCAGAGAGGGAGACCAGGAGGCCGCGGTGCCAGCCAGGCTGCAGCCTTACAGAGCAGCCAGGAGCAGCCCCGGCATCTTCACTGGATCTTCTTATTTACTGTCGTCATGATCTGAGTCATTTCTCCCAATGGCATGAAGGCCCCCGGGAGGCTCCGGGAGCCGGCGCGCTGCAGGGTGGCCGCCCCATCTAGTCTGCAGATTCAAAGAACTCCAGCCTTGCCCTTTGTTCCTTACCATGAATCATCTTGGGATTAACTTCTGGATTCAACACCAAACCCCTTCCCGAGAGATTGCCTTTGAACATGTTATTCATCAAAGCGCTAACATTCTCCAGGAAAATGATTCTTAGAAGATAATTTATGAGCATTCACTCTTTCCATTTGCTTCTCATCTCACTGACAAGTCAGAGAAGTTTGCCAGTATTTTGCAACAGTGAGCACATTTTCAGATATAGTCTCTGCCGGAGGGAAATTCCGCTCGCTGACCAGGTAGTTACTCATTGGCCCTTCCCTTCTCCTCATTCTGTTCCAGTCTTTCCTTAGAGAGCAATACCAATGCTAACTACACACAATCACTTCCTTTACATTCAAAAAGTAAGGACTGTTGACCGCTAGAGCCAACTGCATTGGAAATATGCATTTATTGTACAGCTCAAATGTTAGCAGGCATGCTGCATAATCCTACCTAGTCTGATGAGAGAATTGCTTCATTGGTGAATAGGGTCAGAACATATATAAAGATCCAGCTGGTCACAGTGGCACATGCCTGTAATCCCAGTACTTGGGAGGCTGAGACAGGAGTATCACAGGTTTGAGACTAGCTTCAGCAACTTGGTGAGACTCTAAGCAACCTAGCAAGACCCTGTTTCAAAACAAAAAATAAAAAGGGCTGGGGGTGTAGCTCAGAGTTAGAACGTCCCTAGATTCAATCCCTAGTACCCCCCACACACAAAAAGAGCATGTATAAATATCCTAAGTATCAAAGAAGAAAATAAACAGTCTTTACTTTTATAGAAAACCCTTATTACCATGAGTTTACTCTGTTTTATTTGGTTGTAAACATTTGAAAGCAAAAACTTCAGCTGAAGCATTGAGCATCGCCTGATGAAAACAATGGCCTCTTTCCCCTTCCCTCCCCTGGTCTCCATCTCTCCCCCAGTGGCCTTCATTTTCTCCAAGCTTTTCCTTTAGCATCACATAAACAACCAGCCATCATCTAACACTGCACGACTCCGTGCGAAGCTAATCAGGGAACCGTCACCGTGTTACCTGCTCCTTTTTCCCGGCCTGACACTTCTCGCCACCAGAGCAACATGCTCAAGGAGACTGGCTTCCAGCACTTACATTTCTGAGCAGGCAAGAGTTTCTTTTTTCCCTCTTCTAAACCCACTGAAAAAATAATAAATGCAACCAAATGTGACCAGCTGGAGAATAAAAACAATCTATCAGAAATTTAGTATTATGTTGGTTTTGTAGCATAGAACTGCTTTCCTTCCAGCGAGAAGAAATCTTGATAAAAAATCAAATTATCCATTATTATTGCCATGCCTCAACCCTATAGGAATAAGGAAAAGTATAATTAAACATTTTTAATCTCATGAAGTAGGGCAAGTTAAAAAATTAACAAGATGATTGTAGTTTTAAGAAGCTGGTATGGAAATGAGATTGTAGAAAGGAAGAAATGGTTCTCAGCCAGTGTTTGGTTAGCTACAGGAGGCTGGAATATAATAGACTGAATAAATTAACTGTAACGACAACTACTTGAATGATTTACCTCTTTGGGCTTACTTATATTACATTCATACTTCTCGCTCCATAGAGAAAGAGCTGTGCAAATACTGTGTGTATGCACGCATGTGTGTGCGTGTATGTGCACATGTGTATGTGTGTGTGTGCATGTGTATATATGTGTGTTTGAGAACTGTACTTTGTTTTAGCATTCACAGCAAAGAAAAACACAGGCCATGAGGAAGTAGTCTATATAAGAAGGGCGAAACGCATCCAGATGTTGATTTTTTGTTTTTAATCTGTTTACTCAATCATTCAGTGAGTTACTCACTGGCTGCCTGTCTCCAGGCAGGCACAGGGCCAGGCCCTGGAGGTACCAAGACCATGGTAACATAGTCTTTGCCCTTCAGGTTTTTAAATTTAGTTGAGGAGGAAAGGTACATCACCAAATATGATAGAAAAACACCCAGAGCCCCCAGTTGGAGGGCTGATTATGAGAAGCAATGATGGAAACAGGGACAGATGGGCACTGTGACAGGAGCCGGAGGGCATGGAAAGGCAGGGGCCGGCACTGCTGCTGCTGGGCTCAGGATGGCTCTAGGACGACTGGGCGGGGGCATGTGGGGTTCCCTCCCACTCTAATGCTGTGCCACTGGCGTGACTCCACTAACCGCGGTCTGCTTCCTCCGACCTGCTACCGGATGGCTTCCCCTGCGCATGCATCCTTTCTGCTCTCTCTTCACTGCTCACAGGTGGCCTGGAGAGGGCGCAGCCCAGCCTGCTCCGCCTGAACATTCAGCTGCATTTCTCACCTCTCCCAATGAGGATGCAATTCCCAGAAAAACGAAGAGAGACCAGAGCTGCTGGTTTTGGCCAGGTCCTAAGCCGGCCACTCTCTGGACTGGTGACCCCTGTGCCAGCTGTCCACTCCAGAGCCACGAGTTGCAGCCTGGAGAGATGGGGCCACATGATCCAAGGCCCTGTGCAGCTGAGGCTGCCATGCAAAGCAGGCAGCCTGACTCCCATCTCCAGTGGAGATATAGGAAGGGCCTGGAGAATGGGGCATTTCAGCTGGCCCTTCTGTCCAGGGAGGGTTTGAAGACAGAATGCAAAAGAGGGTGGGGTGTCCCCCAATGGAAAACAGAAAAAGAAGCTCAGGCTAGAACAGAGCATGAGAAGGAGAAGAACACTTAGAAGGGAGGTGGAGACCAGATGCCGGAGCCTGTGAGTGCTCAGGAAGGAGACTGGTTTAATCCTATAGGCAAAGGGGAGCCCGGAAGGATGGGAAAGGACCGGAGCCCTGCTGCAGGAAGACCAAACAGGCAGTTCAGGGCATGATGCATGGGAAGGAGAGACTCAAGCCAGTAAGTCCAATTGATTCTGAAGCCCAGCTCCAAACCTAATGCACTGACCAGAGACCAGCAAGCCAGCTGGGTGACTGCAGAGATTCACCATGGCAGTACAAATTGGCAGCTTGTGGCAGCAGAAAAAACACATGTGTGTAGGCACAGGGATGGCGACCCTGTAGTGGCAGTGGCCATAACTATATCTGACTCATGGAGAGAGAGGAAGGGGAGATGAAGGTCACACAACTGCTACATGGAGATAAGGTGACTGCTTACAGACGGCACATGACAAGGACCCTGGGCTCCTTCACGACACCCCTCAGAGCCATGAAAGGAGACAGCTGGGTGTCAGGGCTGGCAGGTGACAGTGAGGGGTTGAGCGGGCAGCAGGGAGGTCAGACGGCAATGACGGAATGCAGCGTGGCCATCGCTGTGGGCCTTGCAGGTGAGGCCCAGGTCATGAATACCTCACCAAAGACATGCTGCTTCAAGGGATAGCGAAGGGATACATTTTCTCCTTTAGTGCCTTAATAAAGGGAAATGTGGTACAATAAGTCAAAGATGGCTGTGAAGCAGAAAAGAAGAGGCTGACAGCGACCCCGTGGGGCCTGAAAGCCACATGGGGGGAGGGGCGCGGGTCACCTGATCTGTGTGTCGCAATGCTGCAACTTCGTCCCTTCTCCACCAGCAACTACCTCTGGATAACTGCGACAGCCACCAGAGGCTCTGGGCCAGAGGACCATCTAGCCCTCAGGGTAAAGAGCTTGAATTTTATTCCAAGTAGGAGAAAACCTCCAAAGAACTGATGTGGGCCAGGCACGGTGGCGCATGTCTGTAATCCCAGGACTTGGGAGGCTGAGACAGGAAGATCGCAGGTTTGCAGCCAGCCTGAGCAGCTTAGAGAGGCCCTCCACAATTTATACTCTGTTTCAAAATAAAATAAAATAAAAAAGGGCTGGGGGAGTGTGGCTCAGAAAAAAAGAAGCGAAGTGTGCTGGTTTGATTGCTTTTGCTTTTTGCCTTGTGAGAACTTGATTATGGGTTCAGCAGAGTGGGAAGGGTATCATCAGTTAAAAACCTTCTGTAGTGCTCTAGGGGTCCTGGGAGCATCTGAAATGGCAACAAGGATGGAGAAGGGACTCAGCAAGAAAACGAGATGCAAGGAGAATCAAAGATAATTCCTAAAGTTTATGTCATTACTGAGACAGTCTATGGCCATGCCACCCTGAACTTGTCCGATCTCATGTGATCTTGGAAGCTAAGCAGGGTCAGGCTTGGTTAGTACTTGGATGGGAGACAAAAACAAAAACAAAAACAAAATAATCAAAGGCTCTGTGCATGTATGTCAAGTTGGAAATGCCCACTAGACATCAAAGTGGAGATGTCAAATAAGCAGCTACCTCTGAGCCTCCACCTCAGGGGGAGGCTGAGCTCCCGTGGAAAGAGGGAATTGGGAGAAGTCAGCATTTAGAGAACATTGAAATCCAGGGGTCTAGATGTGACTGTCTAGTGAAAGGAATGGAAAGAAGATACACGGGCCCAGGAGAGGCATTAGGGTCTCCCAAGAAGGAGCAATCGAGAGGAAGAATGAAAATCAAGGTATGATGTCACAGAAGTGAGGAAAGATGGGTTCAAGACAGAGAGACCACCAGGCATCTCTGTTGGATGAGGGAGAGATATCAAGGGGATGAAGAGGTCCTTGGGGTTAGACACCAACTACAGCAAAGCTCCATGGGCTTGGGTCACAGTGTGATTCTAATGTAAAAAAGGAATGAAGACTCAGGGCCAGCACTGCTCTCTCTCAGAAGAAAAAGATGCTAACTTACGGATTTTACTGTAGGTCACACCAAAATCTGCATTTCTATTCCTATTTCTCTCCCAAACTCAAACCACAAATGCTGTCAGACACCTCTACTTCTTTTCTCTTCAGATCCATTCTCTAAGAGGTACATATTAAGCTCATTGTATGTCCCCACAGCTCCCTAATGATGAAGGAATAAATGAGTCCACCTGAGCCAGGTGTGGTGGCGCATGCCTGTAATCCCAGTATTTGGAAGGCTGAGACAGGAGGATCGCAGGTTCGTGGCCAGCCTCAGCCACTTAGTGAGGCCCTCTGCAACTTAGTGAGGCCCTGTTTCAAAACAAAAGATAAAGAGCCAGACATGGTGGTGCACGCCTGTAACCCCAGTACTTGGGAGGATCACAAGTTCGCAGCCAGCCTTAGCTACTTAGGCCCTCGGCAACTTAGTGAGACCCTGTTTCAAAATAAAGAATAAAGAATTAAAAAAAACAGGGCTGAAGGTGTAGCTCAGAGGTGGAATGCCCCTGGGTTCAATCCCCAGTACTGCAATAAATAAATAAATAAATAAATAAATAAATAAACAAATAAATACACAAATCCAGATCTGATGGAACGTTTGATGCCAGGAAATACGATTGTCAGGCACATGATTTAGATGAAATAAAATAGTCTTCTTAGCAGAGAAATAAGTTTTACACAAGTTATTCCCAGTTTTTACCCCAATACCAACCAGAGGGCAAATTCCTCGAACCTTCTATATGAGTTTCTCTGTGAGAGCCACAGGAGCCAGGGGGTGGGGGTAGCTGGGGTCACAGGTACACACATCACATGTGAGACAGATTAAAAAACAAGGGGCAAGAGAGAGGAAAAAAAACACACAGACACACTTATTAGCCTTTGAGAGTGATCATGTCCCCTAGCAAATATGGCCAGGCGTGCCCGAGACTGTGACCCAAACAAGATGAATAATCTCTCCTTTGGAGAGGAAGGAGAGATGGTAGGGGCAGGGCAGAGCAGTTTCCTTCCCCCTCACATACACAGAAGATGAACCTGCAAGAAATACGATTATAAGTCGGGCGCAGTGTGCATGCCTATAATCCCAGGCTGAGACAGGAGGTTTGCAGGTTTGGGTTCAGCCTCAGCAATTTAGTGAGGTGCTTAGTAACTCAGTGAAACACTGTTTCAAAATAAAAATAAAATAAAGCTGGGGGTGTAGCTCTGAGGTACTAGGGTTCAATCCCTAGTACCAAAATAATAACAGTAATAACAACTAAGAATATTACAGCCAATTGATAGTTTAAATGAAAATTAGATGTGTTGGGTTGTAGATAAATTCACTGCCATCACCATCTGGCAATAGCGGGTCCCTTATAAGATTTTAGTAAGTTACTGTCACTTCTCTTTTTAAATATTAAACATACCTTGGAACCCTGATACTATCTGAACAACATCTTCATAGACCATTAGAGTAGCAGACCGTTCTGGAAGCAGGCCAAGGCTCAGCGAAGAAAATACTGCAGGAACAAAAATGGATATAAGGTTATTCTGACATTAAAATCCAAAGGCCCATTCTAATTTTCTAGGTACTCTTCTTTTTCTTTTTCTTTTTATGGTACTGGAGATTAAGTTCAGGGGCATTCTACTTCTGAGCTGAACCCCCCAGCCCTATTTTATTTATTTATTTATTTTTTGCGGTACTGGGGATCGAACCCAAGGGCATTCTACCTCCAAGCTACACCCCCAGCCCTATTTTTTATTCTTCATTTTGAAACAGGGTCTCACTAAGTTGCAGAGGGCCTAACTAAGTAGTTAAGGCTGGCTGCAAACCCGTAATCCTCCTGTCTCAGCCTCCCAGGTACTGGGATTACAAGCGTGCGCCAACACACCTGGCTATTTTTTTTTTGTTTTTGAAACAGGGTCTCATTAGGTTGTTGAGTCATGCTTCATTGCTGAGGCTGGACTCAAACCTGGGAGCCTACTGTCTCAGCTTCCCAAGTACTGGGATTATAAGCATGCACCACCAAGCCAGGCTCAGGTACTCTCCATTTTTTTAATTCTCTGATTTCAAATCAATCAATGTTAATTTTCAATGTAATTAGCAAAATGCCCCAAGATCATCTTGCCAAGTGAACAATGGTACATGAATAATAGCTCAGCCAAACACAGAGGCTGAAAACACCAGACACCATCGGGGAATAATAAACTGGCCAGGTGGCTAACCACGAGGTCGGTAAGGAGGAGCGGCTGGGGAGAAGGCTCTGTGTGTCATTTTTATTCCCACCTGCGGCCGCTAAAGGACTTTAGACAGATGTATAACATAACCAGACACATGTATTTTAAGACACAAGTATTGGGCATTATAGTTGGTGGTTTGAAGGGGCAGATTAACCTGTCCAGAGACCGCTGCAATGGTTCTGTTCCATTGCAAAACGCCTGGGCTGGCGCAATAATTAAGGTGCAGAATGATAGTCTTTAGTGGGCAGACAGCATTTTTAAGTGCTTACCTGTTTGCTAAAGGGGAAGAGTGCTCTCCTAATGCTGCCCCCCAACTATACTCCCTTCTGTGAAAGGGAAAAGAATCCAACACATCCCCTACTGACTACTGTTAAGGATGAACAATGAAATAATTCCAATATCTCATAGGAATGCTCATGTAACTAAGACACTGTGTTCACATACAGTAAAGAGATCATTTTTGTAGTTTTGCTTTTTTATATTTTAGAAGAGGTTCCCAGTTCTCTCTTCCTTCCCCAGTCATCTGGAATACCGAAAGAGTTAGACCTGATCTCCAAAAACATGCACAAAAACAAGAGTTTATTCTGCTTTTCACAAGAGGCCCACCTGAAGTCTGGTTATGCTTCCTGTTAGATTCCAGTTAAGAATATATTATATTGAAAAAGCAAGCAGAATAAAGTAATCAAAGACACGGGGAAGTCCTTGGAAATTATTCATGTTAATTAATTTCATTTTAGAACACGGAAACACAGACTTGGACACCCCTGCTGGGCCCCTTTAGGCCCCTGCCTCTTCTAACTGTCTCACGCCTCTTCCAAAACCCTTTCAACTAACCTTCGTTACTTCCATTCTTTGACTCATTTGAGAAAATGGGAATTATGGAAACGGTTTCTTTTTCTCAAATGACCATGTTAACAGAGTCAAAAATGAATGTAATTAGAGCATAGTCGGTCTTTATTATTCATGGATCCCATATTTGCAAACATGCCTACTTGCTAAAATTTACTTGCCACTGCAACGTCAATACTGTTGGTCTTTATACGCCCCTGGACAGCCAGAACTTTGAGTCTCCCAGGCCCACGTTCCCAGCGGGGCTGCCCTGGGCCACGCTCTGCCCTCTCGTTTCCACCTCACCTTAAGTGTCCTTTTCTCCATCTATTTAGTTCCCGTGCTTTTCCCATTCTGGTGCTTTGTGTTGGGGATTTCACTACTTGAGCCAGCCCCCGAGCACAGTGGCATGGTCCTCACTGTGGGAAGGCTGTGCTGGATGCCTTACAGAGAAAACGTGCGATGAGCTATGTTCTGCCACCAGTTACAGTGCTGCGGGCCGCGAGTGCAGTGTTAGCAAATCGACAACGTATATTAAAGATGTCTTTCAACAGAAATGCGAGTACGACAAAGCTATGGATTGATCAGCTGATGAAAATCTTGTGACCCAAGGCTCCTAGGAACTTACTTACCCATGGATCCCCTCCGAGTAGTGGTTCAGTATTTGCTAGCTCTGTGTTGGAGGGAGCACAGGCGGATACCATCTAAACCTGCCCTGGGTTATTAACAGTGACTTCTCAGTGTGGAAAGTGAAGAGGCTGAACCCTCCCTTGAGGTGGAACCTAATAAAGGCCTTTCCCCTTTTGCTGGCCTTCACACGGCTCTGTCCCAAGCCCTCGGCCCTCCGCTCCTTGGTGAAGCTCATAGCTTCGACTCTCATCTCAACTCTGCTCAGGACCCCAAACCAAACCTGGAGCCCAGACCTCTCTCGTGAACCTCAAGTGCATTTCAAAGAAAAGATATGAAGTGGAGGGTTGGGGAGATAAGCGGACACTCCAAAGCTTTTGCTTCTGCTGCTGTGTTTGACAAAGCTGAGCCCCAGCCCACTTCACACACTGACCCCCACCTTCCTCCACATTATGGGGCCCCAGAAGGTAAGCAGAGAATCAGCACACGGATTTTACTGACTGTCTGACTTCCACCTTCAAAACTGTTTCTGTGCCAGATGTGGTGGACGCAAGCCTGTAATCCCAGTACTTAGGTAGCTGGAACAGGAGGATCCCAGGTTCGAGACCAGCCACAGCAATTCAGTGAGATCCTCAGCAACCTAGTGAGACCCTGTTTCAAAATTTAAAAACTAAAAAAAATGCTGGGGATGTAGCTCGGAGGTTCAATCCCCAGTACCACCAAACGCAAAACAAAACAAAAACCTGTTTCTGTGTCTGACTCCCTCACTGTTCGCTCGTACCACGAGGTCTGTGCTAGAGAAAGACTAAGAATGCCTTACCGGGCAATCTGATTGGCTTCCACGGGGCAGAATTTGGCACGTAGGCATGCTTTGTGGCGGTGACAATCAACTGACTGCCCAGCTTATACTGGAACTTGACGAAGGCGACACCGTCTGTCCCTGACGTGCCAGAGGCGATGGAGAGCTGGCTGGCGAAGATCTCAATGAGCGCGTCCGCGATGGGCTGGTGCGTGCTGGCGTCACTGATGTGCACCTTCAGCGTAACTTCTGGAAAGGGAAGAAGCACGGAGGGCAGCTGCCGTGAGCTGGGAAATACCGATAGCAATTCTGCTGTAAGTGAAGGAAGGGGCAGGGTGGGGCGTGCTAGGGCCACATCCTCAGTATGGGTGATTTTTTTTTCTAGTACTGGAGATTGAACCCAGGGATGTTCTACCTCTGAGCTATGCCCCGAGTTATTTTTATTTTTATTTTGAAACAGGGTCTCACTCACTAAGTTGTTGAGGGCCTCATTAAATTGCTGAGGCTGGCCTCAAACCTGTGATCCTCCTGTCTCAGCCTCCCAAGTACTTGGGATTACAGGTGTGTGCCACCGCGTCCGGCTAATATAGGTAATTTTGACAAGGGCATTTCCTTCTTAGCAGTCCCCTTCTACTTCATACAATTTCCTATTTTCTTCAAAACCAGTACCCTTCACAAACTGCTTTCTTTCTTTCTTTCTTCTTCTTCTTCTTCTTCTTTTTTTTTTTTTACTCTTTCCTGCTTATTCCAACAAATAATTGAGAGACAAATTCTATTCCTTTAACACACTGGGCAACAAACACAATAGTCTTTCATCGCTCGTGGAGCTGCTGGCAAACAGCCGGAACAGGGCTCAGGCTGCTACAGAAGGGACCTGAGGCTGCGAGATGTCAGCCGGGTTCTGCAGCGGTCCTGGCAAACACGGACACAACTAACCCCGGGTAGATGTGCTGGACGTCATGAAGACGGAAAAGCAGTCAGAAATTGCTTTAAAAGGGAAGATCCATTCTCATCAACCTAGCAAGACCCTGTTTCAAAATAAAAATAAAATGGGGTTGAGGGTGTAGCTTGGAGGTAAAATGCCTCTGGGTTCAATCCCCAGTACCACACACATGCACACATACACACACACACACACACACACACACACAAAGGAAGGGGGAGATCCAGACATGGTAGTGCATGCCTGTAATCCCAGTACTTGGGAGGCTGAGACAGGAGGATCACAGGTTTGAGAATCCCAGTCAGTTGAGCCTCAGCAACTTAGTGAGATTGTCACCAACTTAGTGACACCTTCTTTCAAAATAAAAAATAAAACAGATCTGGAGGTGTAGCTCAGAGGTAGAATGCCCCTGGGTTCAATCCCTGCACCGAAGGGGGAAAAAAGGAGAGAGCGAGGAGGAAAATTCCAAAGCTGGATGAGAATAAGTCAGAAGCGTCTCCGGTACCAACAATCGCTTTTTGCTTGGGCGGGAGGGAGTGGATGGAGCCCAGTGACGTAAGTCCACCCGGCCACTTCCAGTCACTGCTTGCCCTACATGTTGAGCTGCCTCTGGTCTGAAAGCCTTGACGGTGACCTGGGATGTAGAGGTGGGGCGAGGACTAGCAAAGAAGTACGAGTGGCCAGGGAGGCTCATGTTTACAGAATCTCTGGAGTCTGACTCCATGGAGCATCCATCAGCGAGGCTGGCTGGGGACGGAGCGGTCCCAGAGCAAGAATGAGGGTGGAGTGTCAGGTTGGCCTTGCAGGTACTGCCTAGTGGTACCCACTCTGGAGGGCTACTGCAATTAGCACTCTAGATTTGAATCTCATCTCCACTAAGGACTAGACATGTGGTCTTGGGCATGTTATTTATGCTCTCCAGGTCTCAGTTTCCCCATCTGGAAAATGGGTGTGCTAACAATGCATATCTCAACGCACAGGTGGAAGCAAAGTGTAATGCTTGGCAGGGGAATCATCAACTCTAGCTCCTGCTAGAGCTACCCCAATCACTGGTCTGTCATCTGTCATCTCTTTCCTGGGTTATTAACTTGATGGACTCTTATTTGGATGCTCATTGTCCAAACGTATCTCCCCCCAGCCTGTTCATCACCCTGAGCCATGTGTTGCATTAACATAAATTTGCTTTCTAGTCCCAGGCTTGAGACCTTTGGGGCTTCCCAGCACTCAGCCAGTGCTGGAGGGTGCCAGGGTCCAGCTCAGAGAAGCCAGGTGGAGGGAGAAAGGTATGAAGCAAAAGGAAGGGGTGAGACATCCTCGCAGAGAGTGTTAACACTTTCCTATCCAAAGGTCAGGGGTCGGGGGGGGGGTGTAGCTCAGTGGAAGAGCATATACTTAGTATGTGTGAGGCCTTGGATTCAATCCCTAGCACCAAACAACAACAACAACCCAGTAAAAATAGAAAAAAAAAATCTGTCCTAAACTGGGGTAACTACACAGAGTAGAATTTCTTTTGGTTCAAGGATCTCCACCTTGGAAACTTGCCAGCTGTTTGTCTTACGACAACCTTGTCAGTACTGCAAACTCCAGTTAATTCAATCATTTTCTTGCCCTGTTTTTTCACATACTGACTTAATAAATGTCTTGGACAGGTCATCACAGAGAATAACTTAAAAACCCAGACCTCGGCCGGGTGTGGTGGCGCACGCTTGTAATCCCAGTACTTTGGGAGGCGGAGACCGGAGGATCCGGGTTCGCGGCCAACCTCAGCGCGCATGCGCGCGTGCACGATCGATTGATCGATCAATTGATCGATCGATATATCTCTCTCCTCTCTCTCTCTCTCTCCTCTCTCTCTCTCTCTCTCTCTCTCTCTCTCTCTCTCTCCCCCTA
>PVJS01028753.1:0-25281 GCA_004027185.1 Glis glis
AGAGAGAGAGAGAGAGAGAGAGAGAGAGAGCTGAGGCTGGCCGCGAACCCAGATCCTCCGGTCTCCGCCTCCCAAAGTACCAGCTGTTTGTTCTTAACTCAGGTCATCCACCAGATCACTTGAGTCCCCTCTCCCTTCACAAAGTCCTGGAAACACTCTCAAAACAATAAACTGGGGGTGATGTTGGGTCCTACTTTGTTTATTTTTTCCATCTCTCAAAAATCACTGTCCTTTTGCCTTTTCTTGAAACCATTGTTTCATAACTTTTCTGTCTGTGGGTTGTTGATTTGTTTTGTTGGTTGGTTGGTTGGTTGTTTTAGACAAAAGGATAAATTTGGTTCCAATTACTCCATTTTGGCCAGAAGTGAAGGTTTAATGACAGTCATTTTCTTTCTGCTTCAAGGTTAGTTGGGGTTGAGCTGATCCAATATAGACTCATTGAAAGTTGTTTTGTCTCAGCTAAATTTCTACTGGCAAGATAGATGCATATTCTTTTAATGAAGAGGGAATGATTGGCTTAGTTGAAACTGGAACTCAACCTGCAACTTTACAAAGAAGTCTGCACTAGCTGCCAAAATCACTTTGAAATATAATGTTACTAATTTCAAAAAAGTCATAAGCTTAGTGTTGACATTTTCCCAGATCCTAACCTCAATTTCTAGGGAAATCAAATGCGTGTCTCTAAAAGTAACTGTTGAAATGATCACTTAACGCCTTTGTTTTTCATTTAAAAACAGAGGACAATGTCTTTAAAAATATGCAAGAATCACAGGAAATCCAGCTCTCCAACCACCTCGACGAGGTTGTTGCTGCGGTGAGCATCACTCCCGACCAGAAGACCTCAAGCACGCTGCCGCACACCGCGCTGTTCCAGCCTCCTCGCGAGAAGCTCCACCTCTGCGAAGACAAAGCCAAGGCCCATGCCCGCAGCCACGAGGTAGGGCGCCTCGCAGTCCACGCCTGCGCCCTGGGAACTGAGACACAGAGCCGGGGAGGCTGAGACAGGGGATCGCAGGTTCGCGGCCAGCCTCAGCTACTTAGTGAGGCCCTCGCAGCTTAGTGAGACCCTGTTTCAAAATAAAGAATAAAAAAAAATAGGGATGGGGGTATAGCTCAGAGGTAGAATGCCCCTGGGTTCAATCCCCAGTACTGCAAAAAAGAAAAAAAAAAAGAGAGAGAGAGAGAAACAGTATTTCAGGTCACATTCCTAAACTCAGGAGTGTGACCCAAGAGAGCGTAGAAGAGTGCTGTCATAGCATGATGGCGGGCAGGCCCTCGGGCTCCGAGCCCAGCGGTCAACAAGGTCAACAGGAGGTTTATCGAGCATCTTCCCTGTGCCTGGTGTCGGTGTGGTCACAGAACACAAGGCAGATGAAGCTCCTCCTCTCGTAGAGTTTATAATCCTTTATGTCTTTAATGTTTCTGTTCTCTGCATACTGCTTTCCTCTTCTCCCCTCAAAGTTTTATTCATTCATCCATTCATTCTTTCGTGCCAGGCCCTGTTTGTCCAGTCATTGATTTCACAAATACTCACTTGCATGCCTAATGTGTGCCCAGGGCTATGAAGGTGCCAGGGGCACAGACAGGAAAGTCACAGCCTCTTCCACAGCGGGATATTTTTTGTTTGGTTAAGAAGTTGGACAGGGGACCGATAATAATAGTCAGTGTGACAGACACAAGCACTGAGAGAGAGACAGAGATGCGGAATAGAGAGGGGTGGGCACGGAGACCAGGATGGCAGAGGGACAAGGACTGGGGCACCCTTCTTGAGTTGGGAGTGACTTGGTCTATACTAGTGATAGTGCATAGGGGGCAGAGAGGTGACAGAGAGGACCAAAGTGTTCTGGGGAAAAGGAGTCGATGGTTTAGCGCCAAGGACCCCAGGGAGCACAGTGTGGTCGGAGAGCTACAAGGAGCTGTCTAGGATCAAAGGCCTTTATGAGCCAGGTGTGGTGGGGCACACCTGTAATCCCAGTACTTGGGAAGCTGAGGAGGGAGGATCCCAAATTAGAGGACAGCCTCAGCAGCTCTCGGCAACCTAGCGCGACCCTGTTAATAAATAAATAAATAAATAAATAAATAAATAAATAGGGTTGAGGGTGTAGCTCAGAGGTGAGAAATGAAGCTGGGTCATAGATAAGAGCTACAGCCTGGAGGGCACTCGATATCCAGCAAAAGCATTTTGATTTTCTCCTAAAGGGACGGGAGGAATATCCCAGGATTATAAGTAGGAGTCAGCCATGAGGAGGTTTGAATTTCAAGAATGATGCTCCCATAGCTGCGCGGAGGGTGGATGAGAAAGGAAGGAAACTGGAAGAGAAGACTCAGCGAGGAGAATGTCTGCAGTACCCGGGCGAGGAAGGACGAGGGCCTGCCCGCTGTGGGGCAGGGAAGGGCAGGGGCCATGCTGAGGTCTCCGGACAGTGTAGAAAGGCAGGTCAGTGGGACTGGATAACGGGGGCGGAGGGGACGAGGCGAGAGCGAGGCAGAGGGGTGCTAGAGCCTGATGTCATCTCACTCCACACGGTGACTGGACGCCTGCCCAGGGCCTTCGCCAGGACAGTGCATGCAGGAGGAAGGGCAAGACTGTGGCAAGATGGCATGAATCTGACATGTTTTGTTTTTGTTTTGCTACTGGGGATTGAGCCCAGGTGCATTCTACCTCTGAACTACACCCCCAGCCCTATTTTATTTATTTTGTTTTGTTTTGTTTTGTTTGGTGGTGCTGGGGGTTGAACCCAGGGGTGTTCTTCCTCAGAGCTACACCCCCAGCCCTATATTTCATTTTTTATTTGGAAACAGGGTCTCGCTAAGTTGTGGAGGGCCTTCTCCTGCCCCAGTCCTGGGTTCAGGGAACCCTGGCTCCTTATATCCACGTAGGCTATTCAAAGAGTAAAAAATTATGAAAACCTAATTGCCCCATAACAATGGATTAAGTAATTCAATTGTGATATCTCTAAAACATAAAATACTGTGCTGCCTTTATCTTATATCTTAGAAGATAAATGCCTTTAAACTTGAATCTTAGAAGATAACATGAGAGGTATTTATAAACCATTAAAACAGCAGGTTGAACACCTGTAGCCTATGAGCTTATTTTGAAAAACTACACAGATAGATTCATAAAAATAAAGAATAAAGGGCTATTTAGCTATCTCATCATCTCCAGGAGGTGAGCTTGCAGGTGGTTTTTATGTTTTATCTTTTTGCCCGTATGCGTTTTGACAACAAGCATATCTTACTTTTGTTGCTGAGTCTGGCCTCCCACCTGAAATCCTCCTGTCTCAGCCTCCCAGGTTCTAGGATTACAGTGTGGCACCACTAAGCCCAGCCAAGCATGTACTATTTTTGTACTAAGAAACACATCGCTATAGAAAAAAGCCACAGCCCTGCCTTATTTCAGCACTGTGGGGTAAGCATGTGTCCCTCAGCTTCCTCCTGTTGGGTCACAAAAGTGACTCTCCTGTGGTTAGCGGGATGTGCGGTTTTGTGGAGAAGGATGTTGCCACAGGGTGAAAGTGTTGCTGTTGATGTTGCTTGTGGTGGCGCCTAGGTTTTCTCCCTGATCTTCTGTCCTCGTTTCTATTTCTTTTTCTCTTCTTTTCCCCCTTCAGCTTGCTTTCACCAGCTGACTTACCTCCCACCTCTTCTCTTTCTGTTCTGGTTGATCTTCTGCTGCGTAACACCCCCAGCTTTAGCGACCTGAAGGAAACCATTCCTCTTGCTCCTGCACCTGCGATTTGTGTGGGGCTCAATGGGGGGCGGGCAGCATCCGCTGGGCTGGGTGGCATGGACACGCTGCTACCAAGCTGGCTCGCTCGCATGCATGGCTTATCATGAGGTTGACGAATCGGTGCTGGCAATGGGTGCCTTTCCGTGGGCCCCTCGGTGGGGCTGCTTGAGCTTCCTCACAGCATGGTGGTTGGGTTGTGTATTAGTTTTCTAGGGCTGTCATAACAAATACCACCTGCTGGGGGCTGAGGCAGCGGAAGTTCATTTTCCTGTAGTTCTGGAGCTGGAAGTCCAGAATCAAGGCTCTGGCGAAGTTGATTTCATTCCGGGGCCTTCTCTCCTTGGCTCACAGGTGGCTGCCCCCTCTGTGTCCTCGCGTGGTCTTTCTGTGTGTACAAGTGTCCCTGGTCTGTCCTCCTCCTCTTATATAAGGACGCCAGTTGTATTGGATTCAGACTTTCCCTAATTTACTCATTTTAACTTATCACCTCTTTGAAGGCCTGATCTCCAAATATAGTTGTGTTCTGAGGCACAGGAGGTTACAGCTTCAAGGTAGGAATTTGGATGGGACACAGTTTAGTCTATATTCAGGTTCCAAGAGTGACACCCAAGAAGAGAACTGGAAGCCACCAGTTCCTTAAGGCTTGGGTCTGAAGGTTGGCACTGCATGCTTTCCTCCATGGTATGCTGGCCAAACAGTCCTAAAGCTCAGATTGAAAGAGAAGGTGACATCAACCCCCCCCCCCACACACACACACATCCTCATCCTCTTCCTCCTTATCTCTGGATGGAAGGAGCATCAAAGAATTTTGGAGCTATGTTTTAAAACTACCAGCCTTGTTTTGATATGTAACTGCTCTGAGCTGGGAGCCCACAGTTCCCTGTTATCTTTGTCCTAGCACCAGGTGAAAATGTGCTTCTCACTCCTGTAATAAAGGGTTTGTCAGTCCTGCTAATCTCATCGGCGATGCTTTACCATAGGCTGCTAAGGAAGGTTTCAAACGGAGAACTAAAACATGTTATTCGAAAACCACTGCCATGTGCCCACTTGTACCTGAATATGTAGGAGCTGTTCATTGAGATGAAGCTGTAAATGATTAGATGATGTCTGCGCTACTTTTTTATTTTGTTTTTTATTCCACTACCTTTTTTTTTTTTTTTGCGGTACTGGGGATTGAACCCAGGGGCATTGTACCTCTGGGCTACACCCCCAGCCATATTTTATTTTTTATTTTCAAATGGGGTCTCACTAAGTTGCTAAGGGCCTCGCTAAGTTGCTGAGGCTAGCCTCAAACCTGTGATCCTCTTGTCTCAGCCTCCCAAGTACTGGGATTACAGGTATGTGCCACCACACCCGGCTTACATTTTTCACTTTTAAATGTACTGTAATTGTATTAATTTCTTATGTTTCCTGTTTATTTCACCCTCACAGATGAGCACTTGACCACCCAGAACAAATCTTTGTTTTGTCCTTTGATGTATCCCCAGTGCTTAGAATCATCATTAGCACATAGTAGGCTCTCAATAAATATTTATTGAATGCCTTAAAGAATATGTAGGTTTTGTACTTTGTGACTCTCGAGTTTTAAGCGGTGTAACCTGCGAGCTCATTTTCTTTTCCCAACAGTATAAACAGGCTATCCAGGAGCTTGTGCGTTGTGTGGCGCTGACGAGAATCTGCTACGGCAACTCCCACTGGAAACTGGCGGAGGCGCACGTTCATCTGGCTCAAGGCTACCTCCAGCTGAAAGGTGGGCTCCTCTCAGGCTCAGGAGGAGCCACTGGCTGCTTTCTGTTCTTCTCCCCAAATCTGATTCACACTTAACTAGAAGGATCGGGCTTTTATTTTTATTTATTTATTTATTTATTTATTTTTGCGGTACTGGGGATTGAACCCGGGGCGTTCTACCTCCAAGCTAAACCCTCAGTCCTATTTTTTATTCTTTATTTGGAAACAGGGTCTCACTAAGTTGCGGAGGGCCTCACTAAGTAGCTGAGGCTGGCCGCGAACTTACGATCCTCCAGTCTCTGCCTCCCAAGTACTGGGATTACAAGCGTGCACCACCACGCCCGGCTAGGATCGGGCTTTTAGATATGCTTCTTCCCAAATACTAAGAAGTCATTTCCTTTCAGAAAAACTCAATAAGGTATATAACATATGACTATCTGAAGGAAAAGAGGAAGGAAGATTGTAGCCTTCTGGGTTTGTTTTCTCATTATTTTATTTTATTTTATTGCGGTACTGGGGATTGAACCCAGGGGCATTCTACCTCCAAGCTATACCCCCAGCCCTATTTTTTATTCTTTATTTCTGAAACAGGGTCTCACTAAGTTGCAGAGGGTCTCACTAAGTAGCTGAGCCTGGCCGCGAACCTGTGATCCTCCTGTCTCAGCCTCCCAAGTACTGGGATTACAAGCGTGCACCACCACACCCGGCTATCATAATTTTAAAATTAGGATTTCTAGAAGATGATTAATCTATTAGGTCAGAGGCATTGCAGAAACAACCCAAGACATGGAATAGGGGCTGTGTCTGGTGTTCGAACGATGGGACCAGGACTCATTTTTCTCTTTTCCTGTCACTTGGTTCTGTTTTCTCTTGGTTTGGGCTCATTCGTAGCCAGGTTTCGCCACATGGCAGCAGCAAGGCTGCCAGCAGCACGAGGTTTCCCTGCTAAGCATCGCCAGGAAAAAAGAACATCGGCACCAAAACATCGAGGATTTGGGGGGGCATCCTAATGGGACCAACTTGGGTTGTTTGCCAAAGGCAAGGACTAGGCGGATTGGCCAGACCTGACTTTTGGCTCCAGTGGCTGCCGGGGAAGAAGCTGGCTTTGCCTATGTCACATGGATTGGATGGACGAGGGCTGAGCATCCTGAAAGCAAACAGAAGGGAGAATGGATGCAGGGAAGACAAAAACAACAGACAGCCGGGACGCAATGTCTTCCAGTCACTGACTGCGCAGCCAAGGACCAGATGGATCAGAGTCCATCCCCGCACTCGGCTCCTTCAGCTGGAGAGCCGTGATAGAGATGCAGGAGGTGCTAACTTCCCAGGCTTGGTCCAGGGAGTAAATAAAATAACACAAGTGGAAAATACCGCAATGCTAAGCATAGAATTGTCACCCCCCAAAATTCATCATTGACTCGTCTGTTTTTTTTTTTTTTTTTGGAGTACCTGGGATTGAACCCAGGGACATTCTACCTCTGGGCTACACCCTCAGCCCTATTTTTTATTCTTTATTTTGAAACAGGGTCTCACTAAGTTGCAGAGGGCCTCACTAAGTAGCTGAGGTTGGCCGCGAACCCGGATCCTCTGGTCTCAGCCTCCTAAGTACTGGGATTACAAGCGTGCGCCACCACGCCCAGCTCATCTTGTCTGTTAGATCAAAGACTATTCAGTCTTTTCATTTACCCCCACCACCCCTATTTTCTAGATTAGCAGGAACAACAGATCTGAATTGAAAGAGTTTGCCCCGATCACACTGTTAATAAGTAGGTGATCTGAGGCTCAGACCTAAGATTTCAGTACCAGTGCCCTGCCATCTGGGCCTTCCAATAATGCTTTCCTTTTCTGCACAAGTTTTTCTTAATTAAAAGTAAAATCAGTATTAACTCTTTAGTAAGATCTTCCTGAGTGCCAGGTTCCCTGCTGTTTTCTATGCATAACCTTATTCGGTCTTTGCCATAATTCCGTGAGGTGGGTATTATTATTATCCCTGTTTACAGCTGAGGAAGCTGAGGCTAATGTTTCATGGTAAGTAGTAGAGTAGGGAATTCTTCCTGGGTAGTCTGACTTCAGGACTGATGCTCTTGAATCTCAGCCTACACTGCCTCCTGTAGATTTGGATTCAAGTTCTGAAGGGAAGAGACCACGGTTGGGAAAAAAAATCTACCGTGCCTTTTGTTAAATTGCACACACGATTGGCACTAATACATTTCTGGCAAACTGATTAAGTATGTGCTTTTAAAAAAAGAAAAAAGATAAGACACACCAGGCATGGTGGCCTATGCCTGTAATTCCAGTACCTGGGAGGCTGATACAGGAGGGTTGCAAGTTTGAGGCCAGCCTCAGCAACTTAGCAAGACCCTCGGGAACCTAGTGAGACCCTGCTTTCAAAATTAAAAAAAATAAACAGGGCTGGGGGTATAGCTCAGAGGTAGAACACCCCTGGGTTCAATCCCCAGTACCACAAAAAATAAAAATAAAATGAATAAGATAAGACACATAAAATTCTGTAAGAGTTCCCACATAAACAGCATAACCTTGATTTTCTCCATCAGAAAGTATCTTGTTTCTGTTTTATAGACACAGGAGCAGAATTGACTTCATGTCTTGACAGCTTTTCTCAGGGATACGATTCCATGTAATTCAGAACATGGGACTGGGTGTACGGGTGCGCGTGGAAGGGGGTGTCAGTGTGTGTGTGTACATGCATGTGCACCACCCCTCCTGCAGATCAATAAGCCTGTGGAAGAACACTGGAACGCCTGGGGGAATTAGTTCTCACTAGTCATGTTTTATTGCTCTTTTGTCTCATGTTAGTCTTTGACCACATAAAAATAAGACATCATGGCATGGGAGTCCCTGGCCTCCATGGAATTGTGTTATTAAGTTTTTATAGTTACCATCCTATTTGTGTGATGTTAAAATAACTTTTCTTTTTTTTTTCTTGCATGTGTCTGTGTGTGTGTGTGTGTATGTGGTACCAGGGATTGTACCCGAGGGTGTTTTACCTGAGCTACACCCCCAGCCCTATTTTTATTTTGAAATAGGGTCTTGCTAAGTTGCAGAGGCTGGCCTCCAACCTGTAACCCTACTGTCTCAGCCTCCCAAGTCCTGGGATTACAGGCATGCACCACCACATCCGGCTAAAATAACTTTAATACTATGCTCATAGATGGATGAGCAGGCGATTCAGAATTTTTCATATTTCGTTAAGATTGCTGTCACAGCTGGGTATAGTGGGCACGCCTGTAATCCCCTTCCTTGAGAGGCTAAGACAGGAGAATTGAAGGTTCAAGGTCACCCTCAGCAACTTAGTGAGACCCTCAACAAATTAGCGAGATCTTGTTTCCAAATAAAAAATAAAATAGGGCTGGGAGTGTAGCTCAGAGGTGGAATGCCCCTGAGTTCCATCCCCAATACCACAAAAAAGAAAATAAAAGGAATAAAAGGACTGGGGTCACAAAGCCAGGATCACGATTCATGAATATCTTCTTTTTTGTTTATTCTTTATTTTGAAACAGAGTCTCACTAAGTTGTGGAGGGCCTCACTAAGTAGCTGAGGCTGGCCTCGAACCCGGATCCTCCCATCTCAGCCTCCCAGGTACTGGGATTACAAGCATGCGCCACCACGCCTGGCATGAATATCTTACTTCTTGCCCAGGATGCTACAGTCCTTGTATTGCATTTGATTTTTTTATAATTATTTGTAACATATTTTACATCTGATATTGGTGAGGTTTCAAAGTTGTTCGATGTAGCTTGTTCTTTGTTGTTTCTAAAAAGGCCATCCGGGGAACATTTTTCTCTTGAGAACTCGGTATAAAGCAATCCGCTGGTTGTGGCAGGCGTGACAGTGCTTCGGGCTGCCCAGGTCCAGCTCCATGCACCACTTGACAACATGTGAGGACTCAGAGTCTCTGGCCATGGAGAACTGTCTTACTGTCCAGCTGAGATGAAGGGGAAACTGAGGCTTCTTTTTCTTTGTCCACAGGATTTTCACTGCAAGCAAAACAACACGCAGAGAAAGCCAAGGAAATCCTCACCGAAGCCATCGTGCTTCCCTACAACGACAACACCGATGTTTTCAGGTGCTCCATTGAGCTTTTCCACACCATGGGGAGAGCCTGGCTCGCCCTTCAAAAGTATCCTTTTGTCTCTGCCTTTTTTTTTTTTTTGCGGTACTGAGGATTGAACCCAGGGGCATTGTACCTCCGAGCTACACCCCCAGCCCTATTTTTTATTCTTTATTTTGAAACAGGGTCTCACTAAGCTGCAGAGGGCCTCACTAAGTAGCTGAGGCTGGCCACGAACCCGGATCCTCCGGTCTCAGCCTCCCAAGTACTGGGATTACAAGCGTGCGCCACCACACCCGGCTGCCTCTGCTCTTTACAATAAAAATATGGCTCATAGAATAATTCTCACGATCAGATAAAAAGCTGATGGGTGACGCAGGAAGGGTGACAGAAAGCAGGAGAGCCAAGGAACTCCAGGACCTGGGGCCCCAGAATCGAGAACCAATCGGAAAGTTTCCTAAACAGAGTTCAGATTTAAGGAAGCTTTGGATAATCTGACAAAAGCAGAGAGACTTTCCAAGGAGCTGCTACAGTGCGGAAGGATCATAAAGGAAGAGTGGGTAGAAGTCCAAGCGCGGATCAAGTTGACGTTCGCACAGTACGTCTTGCCCTTCCTTCTGCCTGACGCAAATTCATTTGTTTTTACCTTTTATGTCTTGGGAGTTTGTTTAGAAAGTGTTTCTCACCCAAATGTCAAGTGAAAATTTCCTATAAAACCTGCTTAAACTCTACCTCATGTATTTTAATGTGTAGCATTTATGACTGTCATTAAGCTCTTAGTATTTCATAACTTTGTTTAGAAATTACTCTTTAGCCAGGCCTGGTGGCGCATGCTTGTAATCCCAGTACTTGGGAGACTGAGACAGGAGGATTGCAGGTTCGAGGACAGCCTCCGCAAGTAGTGAGCCTCTCATCAACCTAGCGAGACCCTATTTCAAAAATAAAAACAAAATAGGACTGGGGGTGTAGCTCGGAGGTAGAATGCCCCTCAGTTCAATCCCCAGTACTGAAAAAAAAAGAGAAATTACTCTTTAGTCCGAAGATTATTCAAATGATGTGCAGTTTAGATTGCAGATATACATGATGTTTTAACGTGTCCTGATATTGCTGATTTCCAGTTTTATTACATTATGGACAGAAATATGTTTGCATGGTGTCCACTCTGAAATTTACTGGCGCTTCCTCTGTGGCCTAGGCCGTGGTCACCTTGTGTAAATGTTTCAAATATGGTACAAGAAAAACTATAGTCTTTATGTATTATGTTTAAATCTGTATTAGGGTGACCTTAATAATTCTGTTATTCAAATTTACACCTTCATTTTTGCCAATTTGATATATTAGTGAATCTATATCTCCAAGAATAATTAGTGATCTATCTATAGTTCCTCATGGTTCTGCTAGTTTTTATTAGATACATCCTGAATCTCTTTTGTTGGAGGGGAGGAGAGTTCAACAGCAGCATATCTTTTTGTGTGTGTGTGTGTGTGTGTGGTACTGGGGATTGAACCCAGGGACATTCTACCTCCGAGCCACATCCCCACCCCTATTTTTTATCCTTTATTTTGAAACAGGGTCTCACTAAGTTGCGGAGGCCCGCACTAGGTAACTGAGGCTGGCCGCGAACACGGATCCTCTTGTTTCAGCCTCCCAAGTACTGGGATTGCAAGCGTGCGCCACCACACCTGGCATATCTTCTTAATTTATTACTCTGTTGACCAGTATATCTTGTTCTTTTTTTGTCCCCTATGTCTATATCTTGCCTGCTATTATACCCTAGCTCTCTTTTGATACACATTTTTCTAGAATACTTTTTTCCATCTTTAAAAGTATTTATTTGGGTTTACATTAACTTTTATCCTACCAATTTTCTATTCCCTTCTTGCTTTCTTTTAGATTAGTCAAATATTTTATTATGCCATTTTCCTACTCATTAACATGAAAGTTATACATTCTTTTATTTTTCTTTGAATGGTTATTATTGAGTTTGACATTTGTATCCCTGACTTGTAACCTAATTGTAAATTAGTCAATTAACTGCTTCCTAGACAATGAAAGAAACTTTGGGCATGTTAATGCTCTTTACACCCAGTTTGGGGCCATGTTGTCCTGTATTTAAATCACCATATTTTTATACCACAGGCAAGCATGGAGAAGAAGAAGATATTTGTAAGACATAAGCAACCGCGGGCTTATGTCAAATCTATAAAGAAACCCCACATATCATTAAAACAAAGACAACTGAATAGGGAAAAAACCGATCAAAATACTGTTCACAAAAAAGGATACCCATATAACTAGCAAATATGTTAAAAGGTGTTCCATCTCATCAGCCACCAGGGAAATGAAAACTAACATCATAAGATATTCATAGAGCCCCACTAGAATGGCTAAAACTTTTTAAAAGACTGATCGTATCAAGTGTTGGCAAGGGTGTGGTACTCAGATCTACTCTTACACATACTGCTGTTTAGAATATATTTGGTATAAATACTTTAAAAACCATTTGGCATTAGCTGGGTGTGGTGGTGCACACCTGTAATCCCAGTATTTGGGAGGCTGAGGCATGAGGATCGCAGGTTTGAAGCCAGCAATTTAGCAGGGCCCCCAGCAACTTAGGGAGACCCTGTTTCAAAATAAAAAAATAAAATAGGACTGGGGGTATACCTGAGAGGTAGAATGCCCCTGGGGGTTCAATCCCCAGTAACACACACACACACACACACACACACACACACACACACACACACACACACCATTTGGCATTATCTACAAATGTAAACATTTGCATACCCAGGGACATTCTACCTCTGAGCTATACCCTTTAACCTAGCACTACCACTCCTAAATATACACCTAACAGAAATGCACACATATATCCACCAAAAGACACAGACAAGTGTATTCAAAACTACATTATCTGTAGTATTATTTATAATGATATTTCCATTATTAATTGGAAACAGCCCAATACTAGTCAAAAGTAAAACAGATAAAACTGTGATCTGTTAAGACCAAAAAAAATGGTCAAGCTTCTCCCTGCTTAACATCGTGGATGATACTCATAGCATATTATTTAGTGAAAGAAACAAGACCAGAAAGAATCAGAGCGAGCAATTCCATTTATGTAACAGGAGGACAAGGGTGATTGGTGACCGGGAGAGATTACCCAACCAGCATCTCTTCCAGCCCAGAATTCGGCACTATTCTATTCTGTAAGGAAGGGAATACACAAATCAGAGGCCCAAGGTCTGATATTTGTTGCATCTGTTGAGATCTGACTGATGTGGCAGTACTTGGTGTCAAGCAGCGTCGCTACACAACAGTAAATCATCCTCTGCCAGCATCTGGCGCCTGCTCAAGAGTGCAGTCCAAACGAGCAGTCCCAAGTCTGGCCAGCAGGTGGCGGGCCTTGCACGCGTCTACGCGGAGTAACCAACAATTCCGGTTCATCTTCCAGGCTGTTCTGCGAAGTTAACTTTTGTGGTTAGTGGAGTTGTTTCAAACTTTGCCACTTCTTTTCATGCTGGTTCTTCAGCCTGACGTCTTCACGGGGGTATGCATGTTCAAACTGCATGATTTTCATTCGGTTGTTTTGCTCACTGAAACGGGGACATTTCGTCCAAACTGATCTGCTTTAGAAAAAAAAAAAACCCTAAGTTTCATTTTTGTGTGTGTCTGTAGTTGTGGTTGAACTACAAAGGCCGTTTCTTTGCCAGGTCTTGGAAGTGGAATAATTTTTCAGGCAGCTCTCGTAGGATTTATGTGCCTCTTAAAAGGATGTCTTTTAAGTGTATCCTCTATCTGCCTCTCCTTTTATGGTGCCTCTCGGGCCTGCCTGGAGCCTTTCTTCCCGGCCTGTGGGACGGCCAGGGCTGCAGGGTGACTCACGCTCCCTGTCTTCCCTCCCTGACTCGGGCCTGAAGCATCTCCCCTCTACATCTCCTCTTCCATCCCAACACTACTTGATTCAGCGACGATTTATTAACTTTGGAGAGTGAACCCAAATCTGTGTGCCTGTGTTATATTTCTCTAAATCTGCTCAACAAAATTGCCAGCAAAAAAATGGGCTAATCTCCCCCGGTGTTCAGAATGACGCTCAATTCTGGTTACTGACAGATCCCCAGAGACAGACCATTGTCTTTGTACGTACAGGTGTATACCAATGCACAGGTACCCACACACGCGCTGCACACGCACACACACCCCTGTTAAAATTGCCTTCCTGTGTGGCATGAGGATGATCTATGGAGATTGCTGCCCCAGAACATGTGGCTTGTCCCCAGCTCTCTGTGACGGTGACATCTGGAATCTTCCGCAGCCTCCCAGTGAGCACTTGACCTGGTGTCGCTGTCCTGAACGAGCCCAGGAATAAGTAAACCCTTTCCTTTCCTCAGAGCTTCAACGGGACACCGGCCAGGTATCTCTAAACAATGTGACCTGGTGTCATTGATAATGTGGACTTCGGAGTCAGAAGCCCTGGGTTCAAGTCAGTGTTTATTCTAACTATCCCGCTGTAGGAACTCGGGCAGATCCCCTGCTTCCTGTGAGCCTCTCTCTCCTCCCTGCCCCCTTTTTATTGTGGGGCTGGGGAGTGAACCCAAGGAGGTTCTACCTCTGAGCTACACCCCCAACCCTTTTTATTCTTGAAACAGGGTCTCACTAAGTTACTGTGTGCTGGCCTCGAACCTGCAATCCTCCTGTCTCAGCCTCCCAAGTACTGGGATTATGGGCTTGTGCCACTGTGCCTGGCTTCGCCCTTTTTAATGTTCAAATGATGGGACCTCAGAGGGTTGCTGTGGATATTAATAGATACCACAGTAAAGCAACTATCTACATTGCGGAAACTCAAAAACAAAAGAAAAGGAGGGAGAGAAAGAAAGAAAGAAAGAGAGAGAGAGAGAGAGAGAGAAAACCCATTAGCTGTCAGGTGCTGACCGCCTCCTGGGTCAGGCTCTAGCTGACGAAGTTGCTTTGTACACTTCATCCTCAATCCTCCATGTGGGGGGGCACTCTGGTATTCCCATTTCCAAATGAAGTAACTGAGGCTGAAAGAAGGGAAGTTGCTCCCAAGGTCATGTGGGGAGGCGGCAGAGCAGAGCCTGGTCTAACGGACTCTAGTGTCCGGACCGCTAACCCCAGCACGTCCCGCATCACCCGTGCAGAGAGGGCCTCTCACAATGCGCCCAACAGCACAGCCTCCGCGTGTCGGTACAGAGACTTAGATGCAGATCTTTGACTTTGACTCAGAAAATTCCCTCTGCCCTCTTTGGGGCTTGTTTCTCATATGATCTCGATCATCGAGACATTCCCAGGAACTTTCTTTTTCACTGGTGTACACTAATCTTGCCAAATTCTAGAGCTTTCGAATGGAAGCTCTCCGTGGCCTCACTAATAGCAGAGGAGATGGCATTCATTTTGTTAGAGCCAGCCACCACCCCTGCGAGATTCCCCTGGAACTTGTCTGAGATGAGATGTCATCGTGCCCTCTGTACAATCACTGTGGATATATTTTCATTCAATAAAATATGCCACGGCGTAAGTCGCGGACCTGCCGAATTAACATACCCCACATGCTTTGTTCAAATCATCTCTCTTTTCACCCATCGGGGCACACTAGATAATAAATTCTCGAGGCATCCCCGGCAGGTAGATAGAAATGGAAAAGAAAAAAAATAAATATTGCTATCCCAAACATTACCTATGAGAAAATGGAAAGAGACAAGATTACCTGAAATTGATGCTTTGAGTGAGTTGGAGATGGAGGTAAGGCTATAATTTAGTTATTTCTTGATATAGTACTCTCTCTCAATTCCTTTTTTATTAAATATATTGCAAAACTGAAGTAATTTTATTTTCTCTTTTGCCTTTTCTTTCATGTGAATAGCGTGTTCTCTGTGAGCTGCAGAGGCTCATTGTGGGCTACATTAGCTTGATGGCCTTCATTTCTGGCCGAGTTAGTGCCAAGACCCTGTAATAGCACACCGCGGCAATTTCGAGGGGTGCGGGGTAGAATGTGCTTCATTCTGTGTACACACTGAACAGCAGAATATTGTGTCTGCTCATCTTTTTAACAAAATATTTGCAACATATAAAAGTATAGATATACCAGGCGCGGCAGCATGCGCCTATAATCTCAGTGCTTGGGAGGCTGAGACAGGAGGATTGCAGGTTCAAGGCCAGCCTCAGCAACTTAATGAGACCCTCTGCAATTTAGCAAGACTCTGTTTCAAAATAAATAAAAAAAAAATAAAATAGGGCTGGGGGTGTAGTTCAGAGGGAGAATACACCTGAGTTCAATCCCCAGTACAAAAAACAGTGTAGATATTATCATGCAAATTCTCAGATATCACCATGCTTACAAAATAGAAGATTCCAGAAAAATGGAAGCCTGTTATGCATTCACCCCAATCTTGCTTTCTTCCCCCACATTACAGGCAATTATTATGTCAGATTTAATGTTTTTCACTCCTCTGAATGTGTTTGTACCTTTACCATATTCATATATAGCCACAAAAATATGTATGTATTTTTCATATTTTTGAATTTTGCATGTTTCCTCTCATAACTTGCTTTTTCCATGCAGCGTCTGTATTTCTGAGATGGATTCCTATTGATTGTTACATGCAGCCCCAGTCTCTTTGTTTTAAACCTCTCTATAGTTTTAGTTGTCAGCCGGGCGTGGTGGCACACGCTTGTAATCCCAGTACTTGGGAGGCTGAGACCGGAGGATCCGGGTTCGCGGCCAGCCTCAGCTACTTAGTGAGGCCCTCCGCAACTTAGTGAGACCCTGTTTCGAAATAAAGAATAAAAAATAGGGCTGGGGGTGTAGCCCGGAGGTAGAATGCCTCTGGGTTCAATCCCTGGTACCACAAAAAATAAAATAAAGTAAAAATAAAAATAAAGAATAAAATAGGGCTGGGGTATAGCTTGGAGGCAGAATGCCCCTGGGTTCCATCCCCAGTACCAAAAAAAAAAATTAATTGGTTTTAGTGGTCTGATTTTCCCCCTAATTTAATTATCCATTCTCATGAGGATGGACATGTGGATTGCCTCCCGTTTTCACTACTATGAACACCCTGTGCATGATGGTTTTTACGTGTGTCTCTGGGGACATCCGCCAGATGATCTCTGAGGTACACGCCCGGCAGCACAATTGGTTACTTGGCAGAGATCCACATCTTCAACTTTACCGGGTTTCTCAAACACTTCGTACCAATGTATGCTCCTGTTAGCAGGTATATAAATTCCCATTCCTCCACATCCTTGCCAACATTTGATATCGTCAGGCTTTTTTATGTTTTCCGATCATATGGATGCAAATTCATATCTAATGGTTTCTTTAACTGCATTGCCCTGGTTGGTGAGGTTGAACATCTTTTCACATGTCTCCTAGACACTGAAATTTCTGTTTGGTGATTTATCTATTCATATCATTTGCTCATTCGATAAGTTGTTCATGGTCTCCATCATTACAACCCCCCCCAACTTTTCTTGAGTACCCTATCTCAGGAAAGCAAGAGTTGTTGCTGTGTGAATTAATGCATGCTTTGCTATCATTTTCCTTTTTCTCACTTATAAGCTTGATTACTAATCTTTGAATTGTGCTTCCATTTATTTATTTATTGTTTATGTGTGTATGTGTGTGTGTGTGCGCGCGTGCGAGCGTTGTACTGGGGATTGAACCCAGGGCCATTCTACCTTCGAGCTACACCTCCAGTCCTTTTTTATTTTATATATATATATATTTTTTGGCAGTACCGGGATTGAACCCAGGGGCATTCTACCTCAGGGCTACACCCCCAGCCCTATTTTTTATTCTTTATTTTGAAACAGGGTCTCACTAAGCTGCAGAGGGCCTCACTAAGTAGCTGAGGCTGGCCGCGAACCCGGATCCTCCTGTCTCAGCCTCCCAAGTACTGGGATTACAAGCATGCGCCACCATGCCTGGCTTTAGTTTTTATTTTGAAACAGAGTCTCACTAGGTTGATGAGAGTCTCATTACTTGCTGAGGCTGTCCTCAAACCTGCGATCCTCCTATCTCAGCCTCCCAAGTGCTGGGATTACAGGCATGCACCCCCACACCCGGCCTTGAATTTTGCTTCCTTTTAAAGCAGTTGCATTTGCTTTCTTTCTCTTCTGTGACTTTTACAGGCAGCCTTGGAAACAAAGGCCCCCTTCTTTACTCCCCTGGCACACTCTGCTTCCCTTATGAACACGAAATAGGGAAACGATGAAGAGTGTTTTCCTTTGCTCGGATCCTGACGGCTTGTCTGAGTTCTCTAGGCTAACTTAGGTGGAAAAAATGGACAGTCATTTTGGAAGTATGTGACCTCTAGATTCTAAATCGAAGATCAACAGCCTTTTTCTTTATCTCCTTTTCTTTTGAAACAGGGTCTCACTCAGTGTTTGAAGTTCTCGCTAAGTTGCTGAGGCTGCCCTTGAGCCTGCGATCCTCCTGACTCAGTCTCCCAAGTGCTGGGATTACAGGCATGTACTACTGCGCCCGGGTTTCAGCACGCTTTCTGTGAAAGCCTGGGTAGTGAAGGCTTTGGGCTTTGTAGGTCATAGGTGACATCTATTCAACTCTGCCATCACAGTTTGGAAGCAGCCGCCACTGACCAAATAGAAATGAATGGACTTGCAGTGTGCCAATAAAACTTTATTTACAAAAACAATGAGCAGATGTGGCTCCCCCTCAGACCAGGGTCTGCTGACCTCTGTTTTTTATTACTTCAGCTTTGTCTACCAGGAATCCAATTCTTTGACTAAATGATTTCTTACCGACCATATGTTTCAGAGCTCCTTTCTGTCACCAAAGATCCTAAATGGGTTTTCTCTGCAAAAGCAAAGCATGATTAATTGCAAACACAATTAGTGGAGTGGCAGCTCACTCCATCCTAAGCTCATTAAGAGTCAGGAGGGAAGTCTAGCATTACTAGGCTACCCTGTATTCTCTTTCTTTCTGAGATTCGAGTTGCTGTGAGCCGTAACCTTACCCGGTCCAGGCACGTATGGATTCCTGACCTCTTATTGTGTTTTAAACCTCTTTACAATTCTAGAAGACATCCAAGTTCATAAACTCTTCAATCAGCACTTTATTTCACAGTGGTCATTGGGACCACAAATCCAAAAAGGATCTTCACTTCTGTCCTGTAATTCTTTTGGACAGCAAACAGGCGTGAAAAATATCCAATGACTGAGTCGAAAATAGACCTATTTTTGCGGTCTTTTCCTCACTTTATGTTTCACGTTCTGTTTGGGTTTACCCATGCACCATTTGGGAATCGTGATGCGTTTCTGTGTTGAAGGTTCTGGAGCACCTGAATAGCCGAAGCAATACTGAGCGAAAAGAACAACACTGGAGGCCTCGCAATGCCTGCCTTCAAAATACACGATGGGTCCATCACAGCGAAAGCAGCATGGTATTACATAAAAACAGACACATAGACCAGCGGAATAGAATAGAGGACGTCGGAGTAAACCCATGTGTCTACCATGGGTTTATTCTCAACATGATTCTCAACAAAGGAGCCAAAACACATGTTGGGGAAAAGACAACTTCTTCAACAAATGGCGCTGGGAAAACCGGACATCCACTTGGAGAAGACTTTCTTTCTCCCTGTACAAAAATCAACTCAATGGATCAAAGACCTTAATGTAAGACCTGACATTTTGAAACTACTAGATGAAAACACAGGGTGAAAAACGTCAAGATATTGACACAGACAATGATTTCCTGAATAGGACTCCAACAGCTCAGGAAATAACAGCAAGAACTGGCAAATGGGATTGTATCAAACTAAGAAAGGTTCTGCACAGCAAGGGAAACAGTCAACAGAGTGAAGAGACAGCTGACACAGTGAGAGGAAACCTTTGCCTGCTCCTCAGCTGACAGAGGATTAATATCCAGAATACATAAAGAACTCAAAACATTTGACATCAAAAGAGCAAGTAGTCCAATCAATGATTGGGCAAATGAGCTGAATAGTTACTTCTCAAAAGAAGCACACATGGGCAATAAAGGTTTGAAAAATGCTCAACATTGTCAGCCACCAGGAAATACAAATGGAGACTACACTGAGATTTTCTCTCTCCCCAGTCAGAATAGCTATTACCAAAGACAAAACAAACAAACAATACAACAACATAAAATAACAAATATAACAAATGCTGGCGAAGATGTGGGGAAAAGGAAACCTTTATACTCTGTTGGTAGAAATGCAAATTAGTACAGCCACTATGGAAAACAGTGTGGAGATTCCTCAGTGCACTAACAATAAAACGACCATATGATCCAGCTATACCATTCCTAGGTATATACCTGAAGGAATCAAAGCTTGCAAAGAAAATACCCGCATACCCATGTTTTTTTGTGGCACTATTCACGGTAGCCAAGTTATGGAATTATGGAATCAGCCTAGATGCCCAACAGTGGATACATAGGTAAAGAAAATGTGTCATGTGGCGTGTGTGTGTGTGTGTGTGTGTGTGTGTACGTACATACGTATGTAATGGAGTATTATTCAGCTGTATGGAAGAATGAAATCCTGTCATTTGCAGGAAAATGGATGGAACTGGAGATCATCGTGTTAAGCAAAATAAACCAGGCTCAGAAAGACAAATGCCGCATGTTTTCTCCCATATATGGAATTTAGGGAGGAAAAAAAGATGGCATAAAAATAGAAGGGGGCCTATCAGGGAGGAGAAGCAGACCAGCAGGGGGGAGGGGGAAGAGAGGTTGGTAGGGAGGGTGGGTGTGACCAAAGTATGTTAAACACATATATGGAAATGTCACAATGAAACCCATTAATTTGTACACTTAGAATGTTCGAGTAGTTATAAGAAATAAACTATAGGATATGGAAGGACACGTGGGACTCATGTCTTTCATTATGAATTTTCTACATAAAATTTTTCTGCAAAAGTTTTTAATAGTCTTAGAAAATATTTTGGAGATGAATATTTTTAAATGTTCGTCTTTGTGTTTGCTGAGCAACACATGGGGACACATTTTGTTTTATATGAGAGATTAGAATCCTAAGAGGCTCTAAGAATATTTTCCTACTGCTGCCTCTACTTTAATGTTTAAATTAACATTTATCTGATATAAAACCAATATCATTTTACAGAAGAAAATTTGGGACATTTAGGAAAACATAAACAAGGAAAGTGAAATCACTCACAATCCAGTTGCTTAGAGATAGCTATTGCTAACATTTGAACACCCATCTTTATGACATCTCTCTCTACATATGTATCCATGTAGATTAGCTATAAAATTTTCACATGTGGCCGGGCGTGGTGGCGCACGCTTGTAATCCCAGTACTTGGGAGGCGGAGACCGGAGGATCTGGGTTCGCGGCCAGCCTCAGCTACTTATTGAGGCCCTCCGCAACTTTGTGAGACCCAGTTTCAAAATAAAGTATAAAAAATAGGGCCGGGGGTGTAGCACGGAGGTAGAACACCCTGGGCTCAATCCCCGGTACCAAAAAAAAAAAAAATCACATGTGTAAGATGATACACAAAACATTTCACACCCTCCCTTTTTACTGAAGACTATAGAAAGGAGTACTTCTGGGTTGATAACTAAGGACCGACAATCATTCTCATGGCCATCTGGCATTCCACAGTATAGATGTACTTACTCTAACCCATGTGGACAGTTCTCTAATGGTGAATTTTAAGTGCTTTGTAGTTTGCCATTATTATAGAGAATGCTAAGGTAAACATTCTTGTACGTTTCTTCTTGTCCTACCAGAGTATCTCTTCAGCCTGAATTCCTGGACGTGATATTAGCAGAATTATATGTGCATACATGGACCTACATGTGTCTACTTTTGATACGTTAGGTTTAGGCCCCAATTCTATTCTCCCCAACAGTTAATGAGGGCACTTCCCATCTTCACCAATACTGGACATTTTCTATAATTTCTCAACAGAGCAGTTATCAGCATCTCAGTATCTTCTATGGTTGGTCTTGTTGTTTTGCTAAGTATTTTATAATTTTTAAACCAATATTGACTTACTATGTGTCAGAGTCTATGTTAGGTGTTTTTATGAATACTAACAAATTTATTCTTCATAATAACCCAATGAAGTGAGCACTGTTACCATCCTTAACTTACACATGAAGAAACTGTCATGTGAGTTGAAGGTCATACATCTAGATAGAGAGGGAGCCTATATCGGAACCTTCCTGGGAATTCCACAGTCTATCCTCTTACCACCAGGCCCTGCTGCCCAAAGTAGGAAAAGCTTAGCTGGCTTAGGAAACACCTGGCCACCAGGGGTCAAAGAGTCAAATCCTAACTACCATACCACCTATATTTTCAGTATATTCCACTTTAATTACTTTAAAAATAATCCCCTTGTTTCTTTTAGGGTATATCAAGGTCAGAAGAAATCAAAAGAAGCTTTGCCCCACTATCAAGAGGCGCTGAAGTGTACTGAGATCAGCAAAGGTGAAAAAAGTCTCGAGTGTGTGCCAGTCCTGAGGGAGTTAGCCAGCGCAGAGCAGGCCCTGGGGTTCCACGACGCAGCCATCGGTCACTTCTTACAGGTAAGGTTTAACACACAAACCACCAAAGCCGTGCTAGAGCCAACGCTTTCCACAAACACAAGTGGTACAGCGGCTCTGAAGGCGCCTGGCTTTGTCATTTGCTCTAGATGAGAGACGCTTGATGTTCAGCAAAGATTTTCTTTTTTTTTTTTTTTTGCGGTACCAGGGATTGAACCCAGGGGCGTTTTACCTCCGAGCTACACCCCCGGCCCTATTTTTTATACTTTATTTTGAAACCGGGTCTCATGAAGTTGCAGAGGGCCTCACTAAGTACCTGAGGCTGGCCGCGAACCCGGATCCTCCGGTCTCCGCCTCCCAAGTACTGGGATTACAAGCGTGCGCCACCACGCCCGGCCATCAATCATTTTTTTGACAAGGTGCCCTGGATGGGGTCCATTCGTATGATCGAGGGTAATCTCCTTTACTTAACACCAATTGGTTGTAACTGTTCATCACATCTACAAAATATAGTCACAGCTACATCTAATAACACCTTTGATCAAACAGCTGGGCCCCATAGCCTGGCCAAGTTGACACATAAAATCTGTAGTATATCATGTGCTAAAAACACTTTTTTTTTAAAATTTTAACATGTAGCCTAACCGAGTCCTCTTATTTCGAATGAGACATAATGACATGGCACCGAGAATGCATTATTGCTCTGTCTTTTCACATTTGTCTGACAATTTATGCTCCCGCTCACACTGCGTTAGAGTGGCCCCATCCCTCGCGTCATCTGGATCATCCCGTGAATCCTGATGACCTCTCTGCAACATATTATTTCCAGCTTATAGATAAGGAAGGCAGCAAGAAAGGTTGAGTGAAATGCCCAGGAGTACACAGCCAATAAATGGCATGGCACAGGTTCAAAACCAGTGTGTTTTGAGCAAGACTCTTCAGGCCAACATGGGGAGAATGGATTGGGAAGGCCGCGCCAAGAACGGAAGTGGAGAGACGGGTCAGGGGGCTTCTGAAGTAGTGGGAGTGAGGACCATGGCAGTCTGGAGGAGGATGAGGTAGTGGGGCTGAAGAGACGTAGGTGAGTTTGAGATAGATTTACAAGGAAGAATTCATAGGCTGTGGAGATTGTGTGGCTTTGGGGGAAAGGGGAAGAGAAGAGCCAAAGATGGCGCCCAGGTCTTTGGTCTAGACAACCAAGTGGATGTTTGTGCCATTTATAGTGGATGAACGGGGGTGACCGGTTGATGGAGGAACAGTGAGCTGCACGTTGGAGGGTGAGTCTGAGATGCCCGTGAGGCATACACGTGGACGTGACAGCTAGGCAGTTAGATAGTCAGGACTGGGGCTCAGGAAGACATCCACTTAGAAATGATGGTTGCCTCGGGAGAGGATCAGATCACCAGGTGGAGGAAGGAGGAAGAGAGAAGAGAAAACTTCTGACCTGTGACAGCATCTTGAGGAACTTTGATGTTCATTGGTCAAGGGAAGAAGGATAACCTGGCGAAGAAAAAAAGAGAATTTGCCAGAAAAACAGAAGGAAAAGCAAAAATGAGAGAGATGCCTTCTATTGTCACTGCTTTGGGTAGCTTTTATTACTATGGAAATATGGATTTGTTGGTAAGATGAATGAGTCACCATTTGTAAAGTGCTTAGCACAGTGCCTGAATTATTCTAAGTCTTTCCTTTTCTGTTTTTTTTTTCTTTGATTGATCAGTGGGATAATGAGAACAGAGAACAGGTTGTATAGAGAGGGAGGTGTGAGGAAGCAAAGATAATAAATGTAGATATCCACTTCAAAAAGTACTGAGAGATGGAGAGGACGAGCCCAGCAGGAGGGCAGAGCTCATGGAAAGGTCTGAAGGTAAGAGAGATCCATCACTGAGTATGACGCCATGCCCTGGACCATAGGGTTGGTGAAGGCATAGATAGGCATCATTCAGAGAAGGCGTTAACAATCGTGTTAAGGGATTTGAGTGTCCTCCCAAAGGCAGGTGATGGTTTTTAAGCAGGGAGATTGACATCATCCGATCATCAGTCTAGAAGGATTACTCTGAGGAGTGGGGAATGGACTGGGTGGTGGAGGAAAGAAGAAGGGAGATAACCCAGAGGTCACCACAACAGTTCAGGGAGGGGTGACGAGGGCTGGGATGCAGGTGGTGTCCGTGAGAATGGAGAGATGTGGACAGACTTGAGAGCTATGTGGACAGTAAGAATGATAGGCCTGGGGGTGTGATGTGGGAGAGTGGAAGAGGCGGAGGCATCCACATTTGTACCAGGTTTATGACTTAGGTCACTGCATGTTTGATGGCACTATTTGTTGAACATAAGAACACTAGCCAGTTTGTAATTTCCTGTTAGTATCAATAATTCTAAACATTCTTATATGAAACCTTTTCTATTTTTTTTGAATTATTTGCTGGAGTAAATTTCCAGAAGTTAAACTGCTAGGACAGTCCTTGAGTCATAGTGATATTCTGCCAGAGCTGTTTTAATTTATCTTGCCACCAGAGTGGCATTTTGTTACAATTGATGAACCTACATTGACATATTATTATCACCCGATCCCATAGTTTACAATCAGGTTTCATTCCTGATGTTGTACATTCTATGGGTTTTGACAAATATATAATGACACGTATCCACTATTACAGAACCACAAAATTTCACTGCCATGAAATTCCCATGTGCTCTACCTATTCGCTGCCCCACCCCCACCCCAGCCCCTGGCAACCATTGATCTTATTATCTCCAGGTTTTGCCTTTTCCAGAATATCATATAGTTGAATCGTCCAGTATGTAGAATTTTCAGGCTGGCTTCCTTCACTTGGGAATATGCATTTACACTTCTGCCATGTCTCTTCCTGGCTTGATAGATCATTTCCTTTTAGCACTGAATAATATTCCATTTCCTGGAGGTACTACAGTTTATTTATCCATTTACCTACTAAATGACTTGCTGGTTGCTTCCAAGCTTTGCCATTTAGTAATAAAGCTGCTATAAAAACCCATATATGGGATGTTCTGAGGACTTAAGTTTTCAACACCCTTGGGTAAATTCCATATGGTAAGAATAGTTTTGTAAGAAACGGCCAAACTGTCTTCCAAACCAGCTATCTCCTTTTGCATTCCCACCAGAGAGTGAGAGTGAGAGTGAGTGTGAGTGAGAGAAAGAGAGAAAGAGAGGGAGAGAGGGAGAGAGAGTGAGAGAGAGAGAGAGAGAGATGTGT
>PVJS01028754.1:0-25280 GCA_004027185.1 Glis glis
AGAAGATCAAGAAGCTCTTCAGAGAAACGGCGAAGCCGGTGGCCAACGATCTCAGGCGAGAGCAGATGCGTTTTCCTCCCTCGGAAAGAGTTGCACCCTCTCTACACGGCTTCTCCCTCTTTATCTAAGTCCTGCACCTATCAGAATCCTGCTGCCTACATTCAGGGCAGGGCTTTCTGTTTAATCTGCTGTTACACACCCAAAGTCACATGATCTTGGGTGTGTCGTGATCAGGTCAAGTTGACAACCTAGATTGACTATCACAGACTCTATTCTCTTAACAAGTCCTTTAATATTTTAGTGAGTGTATTACTCTTTTTCCTTTTGTCCCTGGGAGCCTTATAATTTCCTTACTAGACCATGATCTGCAGCATCTAGATAGGCTCTAGTACTTCCCATCCTAGGGGCCTTAGGAAAGACAAGAAAAGAAAAAAGGAGAATTTTTGTGCCTCAACAATAGCCCCATTTCTCTCATCCCTCTAATAACTGACATTCTTAGAACCTCATTTTTCTTCTGTGCATTCATTCTTCAAACAGGTCTATTCTGAATTTAGTTCATGACCACACTGACACTACTATTTTGAAGATCAATGGGGCTTTCCAAATTAAATGCATGTTTTTCTGTTTCCATCAGTCCTTCACCTCCCAGCAGAATTCCATACCAGTGACAATTTCCCATGGCTCCATCACTTTCTCTCTTGGCATCTGAGGCACATTTCCTCTTTTCCTCAGCCCTCTGTGGTTGATTTTCTGTCATTTTTACTGTGTCCTCTAACTTTGCCTATCGTTGGGATGTTGGAGAAACTCAGATATTCTCAGATCTCAGTTCTAGCCTGCATCTGCTCATTTTTGTCACATTATCTCCTTCCTAAATCTATAAGAGAGAGTATTAATTCCTCCCTGCTTTAAATATCATCTATATGTCCTTGAATTTCATATTTATGCTCTTTTTAGAGCATTATTCATAGATATCCACACCTACTGGATATCCCTACTTGAGTTTGTCTCTAAATAACCATATATTTCGTATATACCAGAAGTTAGACTTTTGACTCTTCCCAAACTCTGGATTTCTACCACTCTTTCCCCATGTCAATAAATTATTATTTCTCTGGGTGCTCAAGTCAGAAATTTGGGAGTAATCTCTGACTCCTTTCCTCTCTTTCACTGACCATGTGAGCAAATCATATTGATTTAAGCCCCAGAAAGGAACTACAATATGTCTCTCACCTAGAGTAAATCACTACCCCTTTTGACTGACCACTGCTGTAACATCATACTTGCTTTCTCTGCTTTGTCTTTTGCTCCACTTTCACCCAGTCGATTCTTCAAACAGCAGTGAGAGTGATCTTTGCTGTATCCCTAGTCATTTTTACTTTTTTATTAGAAACAGGATCTCACTAGGTTTCTTAGTCTTGTTAAGTTGGTGAGGCTGTCCCTTGCACTTGCGATCCTCCTGTCTCAGTCTCCCAAGTACTGAAATTGCAGGTGTGCACCACCATTCCCCACTGAGAGTGATCTTTTAAAAGCATAAATTGATTTAAAGCCATCCAGTTCCTTATTGCATTTAGAGTAAAATTTGCATTTTCGTTATCAGTCTGCAAGGGCTCTGTATGTTCTGTTCTTGGTCAACTTTCCAGTCTTAGCTTGTGCCCTTCTTTCCTGTAAGCATTAAGCATTAAGGTACAGCTGGCTAACCCCCAAATCCATCAAATTTTGTCCAACACCAGGACTGTGGTGTACACTGTTATACCCTTGCTCTGATACGCTTCTTTCAATACTGATAGTGCGTCCATCTCCCTCTCATTCTTTAGGTCTGAGATATATGTAACCTTACTGGGGATGGCTCCTCCTTTCTCTTTGAATCAGTTTTACACCCACCTTATTCCTTCCCATTCTGATTCCCTGTTCATTTCCTTCTTATTTTTTTCCTCTTTGCAATCACTTGTTTATTTATTGTCTATTATCTGTCTCCTAGACTAGTATAGATCATTGTATAGTACACTCAGCCTGAGCACAATTGCAATCAGTGAAGCCTCATGCTTTAGGGTCAAATCCTAGCTTCGGCGCTTAATTCTGTGGAAATTGAGAAAAATTTAACATCCTCCATACCTTTGTTTCCACATTTATATAACCTTATGGGGGTAGTATAAAGATTAAGTAAGCCGGGCGTGGTGGTGCACGCTTGTAATCCCGGTACTTTGGGAGGCGGAGACCGGAGGATCCGGGTTAGCGGCCAGCCTCAGCTCTGTCTCCCTCTCTCTCTACTTAGTGAAGGCTCTCTGCAACTTCGTGAGACCTGGTTTCAAAATAAAGTATAAAAAATAGGGCCGGGGGGTGTAGCACGGAGGTAGAACACCCCTGGGTTCAATCCCCATACCGAAAAAAAAAGATTAAGTAAAATAATGTTTGATGCAGAGTAATTATTACTAGTAGTATTAATACTAGTACTACCACTAATTATGATGGTGATATTTTTGGTGCAGTCAGCAAAATTGTTGAATAAATGAATGAGTGAGTGCTATCTGGATTATTGCTCAACTACAAAGTGCCAAGCACCATACCGTTTGTTGGCTTTATTTTTAAATATTCTCAGAACTTAATGAAACAGATAGCATTATCCCCAGAAAAAGTTATTTAGAGAACCTGAATAACCTCCCGCAAAGATATATAGCTCCAAAATGATGGAATGAGAATGTGAAAACAATTTGCCTTCAAGCCCGATGCTATTTCCAACAGTAGACTACCAGTGGACTAGAGCAAACCCATCCATAAGAACCACCTGGAATCTTTTACAATTGAAGATTCTTAGTATCACAACTGCAGCTTGGAATTCCGTAGGCCTAATTGGGGATCCTGAGCTCTGTGGCTCGCACAAGAACTCTTTGGTGCCCCTGAGGTGAAGCTGATGGGAACCACTGCCCTGTCCTGCCCCTGCTTTGTGGTGCCCTGGACGCTGCCCCTGGGCACCACAGTGATGGTGTGAGCCCACTGTGGGTTAAGAGTCATGGGGTAAGGGGACAACCAGTGCAAGTCTGGTTGCCTTGGCAAGCCCTTCACTCTCATAATCATAACCTTGACTCCCACACTGGCCAGAATGTGGCCAAGGAGGAGCTTGTGGATGCACACCCATCACCAACATCTGGAAAACATCACAGTATCACCATAGGGCTTCAAGGCAGCATTTTGAATTTTTATCTTACACATGCAAATTAGTCTGAAATTAACTTTCAGAAGGAAGAAATGGCTTTCTTTAAATTGGGTAAGAAAACAAAGTGATAAACAAATGAATTTCCAACTGCTTCTTTATGTTATTTTGTTAGAGACCCAGGAATGAAGTTTGCATATGAAAAGCTTTGGAGAGATGATTGGAAGAGGCAGGCAATCAAGATCTATAGGGAAATGTTTACAGAAAGCTCCATGTTCAATTAAATAGAGGAGCAGATGTTGTTACAGACTGCTCCATGTGTGAAAATTTTTTCTACAAGGTTCTGGCCAGGAAAGATCATTGATATCTTCTTGAAAACATGGTTACCTTTTAAGGCTGGCAATTAAGTACCTGAATTTCTTTTAGTTATCATATAGAGTTATCTCTACACTCAAGCCAAATAATAGCAGTTTGGCCACATTTCAATACAAACTGGGAAATGTTCAAAGAACATTGGGATTATAATTCCAAATTATAATTGTTTTTTGTCCTTGCTTCTATGATTTACATTATGGCCAGAAAAAGAAAAAGAAAGTTTTTATCCTTAACCATATGTATGTAAATCCAGACAACATCCAAGGTTGTCTAGTGGAAACTTGTCTTGGAAATATAAGGCTTCCATGCAACCTTTAGAGTTGATTTTGAACTGAGTTTGGAAAGGTGGGCAAAGGCCAGAGCATGTGGACACCTCACAAGTCAACACAGTGACAGTGACATCTCTGGAATGGATTTAGGATCAGTCTACATGGGAGTAATGTGAAAGGATGTTCAGACTCACTCCTGTGCCCAGCAGGGTAATTCAGCCCACTGACATGGCCTAGGGCTGAGGTGGGCAGCATTCCCAGATCCTGTCTGTCTGAATAGATTTAGTCTACACTACAATAATAAACAGCCTTCAAATCCCAGTGGCTTAAAAGAACAGAATTTCTTCTTTCTTCTTCACATTCCATGGCCAAAGCAGGTTAGCAATGGTGCTCAGCCCCAAAACTCCAACTTATGGAGCTTCTATCTTAAAATATATTTCCCTGAGCAACTCAGTAGATGAGATCAACAAGGTTCCTCTTGTACCAGTCTTAAATTCTTCTTCCCAGAAGTGATACATATCATTTGCAACCATATGTAGTTGGAAGACCTGTCTCAGAGCCACACCAGCATTCAGGTGTGCAGGAATACCATAAATGGTGGTGAAAGAAAACTGGGTAGTGGTAAAAATTAGTAATGGATATCACATAAAACACAAAGCTTAGTATCCTGAAAGGAAACTAACTTCTGGAAGTCAAGGGAAGAAGAGGAATAGGTAAGCCACCTAGGAGAGGAGGGAAAGACTGACCAATGTTCATGGTACAGAGCAGAAGCTGCTTGCACCAAATAATGGTGAAGGCACATATATACTATTGAAGTGTGAGGCCCTATTTCTGCCCAACACAGGGTACATAACCATGTATAGATCCCTCTTGAGGTGAAAGAGGCAGGGAAGTGGAGGCCATGACTTGGACATGAGGGCTCAGTTTCAAGCTTGCTAAGAGGTATGTTAAAGAACAAGGTAGGGAGGCAACAGTTGTGAACATTACTGCAAAAATGAAGTTCTGCTACTCTTATGATAACGAATCCATCATTGATTGATAAGCCAATGTCACTGTGGCTACACCTTTGTGCTGATGGGGTAGAATGGCACAAACTGAAGTTAGAAAGGTGGGCAGGGGCAAGAACGTGTGGAGACCTCACAGGCCAACATAGGGAATTCATATTTTATTTTAAATGCAATGTGGAGCTGAACAGCTTTAAACCAACTCATTCTTTCAAAAGATCATTCTTACTGCTATCTGAACATGGAAGTAGAGCAAAAGAAGAAGCAGAGAAAGCAAGTATGATGTTACAGCAGTGGTCAGACAAAATGTGATAGTGATTTACTCTAGGTGAGAGACAGACTGTAGTTCCATTCTGAGGCTTAAGTCAATAGGATTTACTCATATGATGGGTGAAGGAAAGGAGAGAAATCAAAGATGACTCCCAAGTTTCTGATGAGCACCCAGAGAAGTAAGGGGTCATTTACTGATATGAGGAAAGAGTGGTTGAAATTTAGAGTTTGGGCAAAATCAAGAGTCTAATTTTGGACATAGGAAGTCTATGATGGCTATAACTCAAGTAAAGTTAGCAGGTGGACAAATGAATATTTAAGAATAATACTCCATGGAGAGTATAAATGAGGAATAACATAGAAATGATGTCCTAAAACTTTTCATTTACTTATTTATTAAATATATAGTTATTGAATGGCAATAGTGTGGTGGATACTAAAGAGGGAATATACAAAATGTTCTGGTTTTATGAACTTCAAATTCTAATAGTTTTACATGTACCTTTTAATCCCTTGGAGCATTCCCAGGGAGTAAGAAGAATTATCCTCCCCAGTTCATCAGTGGGGAAACTAAGGCTCCCAAAAGTCTTATCATTGTGGCCAATTATAAGTGGTATACCTGGGGTATGAGTTAGAGTACACCATGCTATGCTGCCATCCTCTGATGTCTGACGATGACAGTCACCTTGTTCTGTCCCAAGCATATGAGGTAGTGGCACTTTAGAAGAGGGAGGTAAAGAAAGCAGGATGTGTATTCCTATTAAATTAGATGGAAATCCACATCAGACAAAATTCAAAATCATCCTGTGTGACATGACACTAAGAGCCTCAGGCCTTCAGGGTTTTTACTACATCTTTCTGTTATAGGGATGGGAATCTTATTCCCTGAGGTAGTGAAATGCAAGGGTCTGCTCATCCTGGGAGGACAGGAACTGTAGAGGTTGGTTCCAACCCTCAAGCCCATCTGAAGGCAGTGTGGTGCATTGGCACACACATGGAGCATGCTGAAGCCCGGTCCCAGTACTGGTGCCTGTGACACTGGGCAAGTCACTCAACCATTTTTTTTTTTTTTTTTTTGCAGTACCGGGGATCGAACGCAGGGGCGTTCTACCTCCGCGCTACACCCCCGGCCCTATTTTTTTATGCTTTATTTTTGAAACCGGGTCTCACAAAGTTGCGGAGGGCCTCACTAGGTAGAGAGAGAGAGAGAGAGAGAGAGAGAGAGAAAGAGAGAGAGAGAAAGTGGAGAGAGAGAGAGAGATAGATCGCGCGCGCTCAAGGTTGGCCACGAACCCGGATCCTCCGGTCTCCGCCTCCCAAAGTACTGGGATTACAAGCGTGCGCCACCACGCCTGGCGTCACTCAACCATTTTGAAACTTAGGTTCCTCCTCAGCTATAAAATGAGTGCAATAAGAGAATTTTCCACCTAGGTTAGTGGTAAGATTGAAAGTGATCATGCCTATAGGTAGAGTCCTGGGACAGAGAATACCCCTGAGATATTGTTATTCCTATTTACATGAAAGTTAATGGCACCTATGCAGCCACTAGTTCCACAAATTCAAAAGAGAGAGGATTATCTGTGGAACAGGAGGACAACTACAGGGTTACACAAACAGTCCTGGCCACCTCTCCTTTGTCCAGACAGAAAGTACTTATCACACATTTCTTTCCAAAGTCTGCTTTGTCAAGCTTCTACCATTCATTTCTCTCCTAACCACAATCTGTCTAATTAATGTCAAATTCTAATCAATAGTCACTACAGAGAAATACATCCACCAGGCAAGACTTCTCTTAATCCCTGGTGATGTGTAATCAAGGAGGGTAGTGGCAGAGCCGGAGACAAGTTGTGTTAGCCAATGATTTCATCGTGAGAATGTGGAGATTCATATATGAGCAACTGAGCTACCATTATTGAGGGAATTTTCCTTCAGTGGCTATTGGTCCCCTGAAGGAAACATGTCAACCACCACCACAGAGGGAATTTAGGACAATTTGTTCTCGAGGGGCTCAATTATTTCTAAATATATTTTCAAATAAATGAGACTTTCTTAAACCATTTATCACCATAGCAACTAAGCTGGCAGGGTTGGTGGGAGTTTTAGCTTTCACCAACTGTGAAATATGCTTATTGCTTGCAAGTCTTTAGGAAAAAAAAGTGCTACATTGAATAAGGAAAGTAATAAATTCCTGAAGACTCACAGGAAATTAATGAATAAAGGAATGATGAATTTGTAAAACTGTACAACTTTACTCCAAGTTTAATTATAAATAATACTAATGAATGTTTTATTAGGCAGCAGTTTATTATGCCCTTTATTTGGTTATCTCTTAAGTAAAATAATTCTCTTAAAATATAAATGCTATTATCTAATCATACATCCCATCCCAGCATATGTGTGGTGCTTCAAAGGCTGTGACCTGGAGGTGGAAAGCAAGGGGTTTGGCCTGGGGATGGAGCTCAGTGGTGGAGTGCTTGCCTAGCATGCACCAGCCTCTGGATTCAATCCCCAGCACTAAAAATAAATAAATAAAAGAGAAAAAGAAGAAGCCAGGGGTTCAGGTTTTGGTTCTGATGCTATTGGTGTTATGTATTGAGAAATATTTTCGAATGTTTCCTTTCTTGACAAAAGGACATTAGGTTCTAGTACTCGCTTTAGATAAGTAAGTTAAACAATAACCTTTTAATCTTCTTTATTGGCTTTTTAAAATGTCTTTTCCTGTTTGCATAATTGCAATGGACTTATTCATTCTTTAAAGTTGAGGAAATGAGTCAGGTATTAAGACTCATGCACTATATGCATATGTAAGATCTGACTACCCGCTTATCTTTGCAGAGGTTCAGCCATACTGAAGGAGGGCAAGGCTGACCCTGCAAGACATTTCTGAAGGAGGATAGAGCAACATTTACTGATAAACTCTGTATTATAGGCACTTTGCATATTGTCTCCTTTAATCCTTACAACTTTGTATGTTAGGAATTTTAATTTCCATGATAGAGCCTAGCAAAGAGAAAGTTTAATCCATTTGCTCCAGGTCCCCCATCAGCAAGTTGTGGAGCTGGGGTTTTAACCCGCATCTTCTTGACTCAGCATAGGACTTACCAGGCTGCCTCTCCTGTGGAACCCTCTGGTCCAAAGGCACAATGTAGTGGACAGAGGCTTGGTCAGGGGGACAAGACCTGAGCTTTATTTCTAGTCCTGTCTAGTCTCAAGAAAGTCCATCCTACCATTAGGTTTCAATACCCTCATCTGCAAGAGACTGGTTCATGGGAAGGAACCACTTCTGAAGGAATGGGCAATTTCTGATGAAAGAAAATGAGAGACATGGAGTTGGGGGAGAGTTTCAGATTCCTCATAGCCATGGGGATTTACTGCAGGGAGGTTCCCATCTGTGGAAGAGCAGCGTCTGCCTTTTGGAAGAAAGGATGATCCTGGGTAGCACAGGTTTTGGAAGGTGTCCATTCGGCATTTACAACTGGAAATAGAAGTCAGACTTTGAAATAAAATAAACAAGAATCCAGGCATGGTGACACATACTTGTAATCCCAGTACTTGGGAGGCTGAGACAGGAAGATCACAGGTTTGAGGCACAGCCTCAGCAACTTAATGAGACCTTCAGCAACTTAGAGAGATCATGTTTCAAAATAAAATAGGGCTGGATGTATCTCAGAGGTAGAATGCCCCTGGGTTCAATCCCCAGTACCAAAAATAAATAAATAAATAAATAAATAAATAAATAAATAAATAACTAGAAAGAACTTTCTGGCAGCCCAAGCGAGTGTTAGTTTGAAAGCAACAGGCCACATTCAACCTTCTGTATACTATCCCTCTCTGCAGGTGAGTTACTTCCTACTAAACTCAGTGTCCAAACACAGCAAGAGCAGAATGTACTGGAAGAATAGACCTTACTCAAAGATTTTAATACTGTCTTTTATGGAGTTACCTTTCCAAATTATCACATATTATACTGATAGAAAATTATGCTTTAATTGAAATCAAATGACTCCTTTTTACTTCTGTCTACCCTATAGAAACAACCTCAATGAAGGAGAGGAACAGGCAAGTCCTCACCTCTCTCCTGACAGCTTTTCATTTAGATTCAGTAACTCTATCAAACACAAGGAGCCCAGCTCTGGCTCCCTAATTTGTGAATTAGAACAGAAGATTTGGTCACATTTCTTGGATAGTATCTCTCTGAATACAAGTGGGAGAAAAGGATCGAGTAGTGGAAAGGTCACAGACTTGGAGTGAGCCAGGGTAGTTCCAGTCCTGGCCTGATTGCTTTGCTTACTAGTTGTATGGCCTTAATAAATTACTTAATCACTCTGTACTTCATTGTCTTCCACTGGAATTAGTTAGGGAAATTCTAATGGTTGTTGGATTCCCAGGAGTAAGTGTGGACCTAAAGGAAGAGACAAAGTAAGGGGTCAAAAAATGAGAAACTTGGGAGGAGGCAGGGCAGCATTAAGTTTCAAGGCCAGAATACTAATGGTATGCGTAGCTTGATATCCAGAAATCATCCACAGTTATAGATGGGTTAGCAGGTGCTGAGGACTCAATATCCAGCTGGCTACAGAAGTATTGGCAAGCCTGGTGCTGTAATTATCCATGTGTTGTGACCAAATCACCAAGAGAAAGGGGAAAAGAGGAAGCAAGAATTCTTCAGACTCTGTGAGAAGTAGCCACATCTAAAACAGTCACCTCCAAAGCTAGAAGGCTAAAGAGACTACTGCATGAAGGAGCTCAGCTGCAAGTTGCTTTATTAATAATACCATTTAAATTTGCATGCCAGGGGCTAAAAAAAGTGAAGAAACCACACAAAGCCCTCCAAGTCTTGTGAATATTCTTTCCTTTGCTTTCAGACCAAAGATCCCAGGCACGATGCTCTCACAGCTCTACACATGGCATCCACACAGGTACCTCCTTCATCTAGACCCCAGACAAAAGAATGCTTCTGTGCATGGTGCTCTTTTGAAAGTAGCAGAATTAGAATGAGAAAGAGCAATACAGTTTCTCCTACATGAAACTGCACTCTGTATCCCACTAATATCCCACTCTGGCTTCCTTGGTCTGACTGGGCCCCTCTCTCCATGCTTTTGGCACATTGTCCTCTGCAGCTTCTGCAGCTACACTTCCACGCCTGGGTGGCATGGCCAAAGGTGCCTGGAGTCCATCACATAAAGCTAACTAGTGGTAAATCCATTGTATAGGCCAGAAAGGAGCTTTGAGGAGGATCTAGGCAGTCATGGATCACGCTTATGGCTGAGCCTCATGCTACACAGTTAATTATCATTCATCTAGGATATTTCCAAACATGATTTCATGCCAAATAAAATGTGTATTACTTTGTAGTTTTAACTTTTGTTTCTGAAATAATTCCAAACTTACAGAAAAGTTTCAAAAACAATACAATTTACTCTCATGCACACTTACAGAGTTAGTTGCAAGAAGCAAGAATATGTGAAGAAGTCCTATGCACCTTTCACCCAGGTTCACCTCTTGTTAACATTTTGTGACATTTGCTTCATTACTTACTATCTCTTACAGAATATCATACACACACACACACACACACACACACACACACACACACACACACACAAACATATATATGTATAATTTTCCCCTTAACTATTTGGGATTAAGTAGGAAAACATCATGACTTTTTCATTCTAACTTTTACAGTGTACATTACCTAATGAGATGTTCTCTTATATAATTACAGTACAGTTACCCATATCAAGAAATTTAACATTCATATAATACCATTACCTAATTCATAGACATATTCAAATTTTACCAATTTTCCTAATGTTAGTCTTTTATAACTTTTTTCCTGATCTGCTTTATATACTGCCTTTAATTTCCATACCTTTTTGATCTCCTTTAATCTGGAACTATTTCTCCATGTTTATTTGTCTTTCATGAATGACATTGACATTTTCAGGAAATACAGTATATTGTACATTTTTTAAAAGCTTCTCAAGTTGAGTTAACCTAATATTTCCACATGATTACATTCAGGTTGGGCCCGTTTGGGCAGGAATATCACAGAACAGATAACATGTGTATCATAATGAGAAGCATAAAATGTTAATGTGTGTTTTTATTGGGATATTAGCTTTGATTGCTACACAATTCCTTCTGCTCCTTATAATACTATATGAGAACATGAACAAGTGGTACCAATCCTCTTTGCACATTAGAATCGTCTTGGAACTAAACAGCAACAACCACAATCTTAAAGATCTAGCTTTAACCCTGAATCAGTTTTTCCCAACTTTGGCTGTACAATGGAACCATCTGGAAAGAGTTCTAAAATTCTGATGTCTGGTTCCCACATTCAGAGATTCTGACGTAATCGAATTGAGTGGGACCTTGGCATTAGAGTGTATTGAAAACGCCCCATGTGAAGCCAAAGTCAAGAATTGCTAAGACCTATTACATGGGGTATTCTAAAGAGGGACACCGGAGTGTTTTTAAGGATCTCCGGGGGATCTGATGTACAGCCAGGACAGATGTGCAGCAGAACCACAGGTCTGCACTTGGGAAATTAGGATCCACATTTAACCAACGAGGGAACCTAAAGGTGCACTGTCTTTCACAAGATCACATAGCTCCAAAGTGGTGGGGCCGTGGACACTGGGCCAGGCCTTCTTTCCTGCCGACCCTAATTCTCTGAATGAGGCAGTACAGGGTTATTTGATACCCAGTTCACCTGGGAGGGGACTAGAGAGGTAGTTTTCTCCTCCCAGCCTAGGGAATCTCAGAGAAAAGTAAAAAGTTACTGTCAGGTTTGTATGTTCCTAACTCTATACTTTCTACTCAAAGTATGTTCCATGGAGCAGCAACATAGACAGAAATTCCATGCTCTACCTTGGTCCCCTGGAAAAGAATCTGAATAATCTCTGCTCACTACCTCCTCCTCCACGGCCATTACCATTTGATAGTAGACTGGCCTTGGCATGTCCTATTTGACATTCTTCTCTGCTGCTGAATCATTCTGTTAAAAGTATTTGGAAATCTCATCTTTAAATGAATTAAAGATCCCCATGTGTTTCAAAAGTGCAAATTCAAGTTTGAGAAGCATCAGACCACGCTACAGTACAGAGACTGGCAAATGTTTAGACTTTATTGGCCATACAATCTCTGTCATGGCTACTCATTCTGCCTTTGTAGCACAGAAGCAGCCAGAGATGATATGTTAATGTGGGAGTTTAAATGTGTTTACAACAGGTAGCAGGCCCAATTTGGCCCCTGGGCCATAGTATTAATGCAATGGAATAGAATTGAGAGAAAATGACATAGGCTCACAAAATTAGGAAATTAAAATTCAGATCCTGTCTCTGGCACTTACTGGTTTTGTGACCTTGCACACATCACTCAAGCCCTGGAGGTCTCATAGGTAAATTGTGTAAAGAAAACTCTACCGTGTCATGTTGAAAATGATTAAAGGGCATGTTAAATGTCTGGCGTGTAGATGACACTCGGTGAACATCAGTTTCCTTTCTTCCTTCCAACTCTCTTTGTGTACAAATTCAATGAATCTGGCAGTGTTTTCACTAGGGCACTACAACACAAATAAACCAAATATACTGTTGTCCAAAACAGCATTTTAATTTCTCTTTGGAAGATTCTCTTATTTGTATTTGATTTTGAGGAAGATTGACCATCTGAAAATCCCCTAGATGTCTAATTAAATGCTGGTGCCAAACTATAAAAACCAGCCTTCAGGCAGCAGAAATTTATGAGCTGTATCACTCACCCTCCCCAGCTTGTCCTCTCTCCCCCTCCACCCCCTTCTCTACAGCTCATTCTCTCTAGATGAAAGGCACCTGCCCTAGCCAACCTCTTTATCTAAGACCAGGTCTGTCTGACTCATAACTTCCCTAAGGGAGAGAAGAAAATAGCAAGTGAAATGATTTTGTTTAAAAGTCTTTGTTGAGTTAGGTTTGGAGAAAGGCAGTAGTAGTTCTGGTTTAAAGATAAGATTTCCAAATACTTTTCACAGGATGATTCAGCAGCAGAGAGGAATGTCAAATAGGGCTTACACCATGCACAGGACAGTCTACTAGGGAACGGTGGTGGCCATGCAGGAGGAGGTAGTGAGGAGTGGTACCTCTGGTGATACGTAACCCTGGACAAATTATGAAATAAAGCCATGCAGGAGACTGATTGGCATCTTTTCTAAGCAGCTTGCAAATCAGCAAGAAAATACAATTCTTATTTTAGTTGTCATCAGACTGGTAGCAGGAAGCTGATGGATGAACACATATGGAGGGCTACAAAAATAAAACTCAAATGATTCAAGGAGAACCTTAAAATGAGATGGAGTGACATCGTGTTAGAGGTTGATTCAGGGCAGTGCAGGTAACACCTACTGCTATGGTTTAGATGTTGCTTGTTCCCCCAAAGCTTTGTGTATTTGGAGCTTGGTCCCTTGGGAAGAGGTGCAACTGTTAAGACTAGGACTTGGTGGGAGGTTCTTAGGTTAATTGGGGCATGCCCTCTAATGGGGGCACATTTCTTGTGAGTCCCTGGTTAGTTCTCATGAGAGGGTTATTATAAAGCCCTGAGCCTGAACTTACCAAATCTCTCTCTGAATTCGTGTATCAGGGTGTGATTGCTTGCTCTTGCATGTGCTGCCACCATTGCCCTGTGCCTGCAAGGGTCCTCACCAGAACTGAGCTAATGTCAGTCTCATGCCCCTGAACTTCCAACACCGAGCTAAATAAAGCTCCTTTCTTCAGAGGTAGCCTGCATGCTTTGGGTATTTTGTTATAGTGACAGAAGGCTGACTAATGCATCCTGGAAAGATGGTCCATACATGATGCTGGTTGGTCTTAGAGAGCTTACAATATTGGGCAATGTCTAGTGTAGGGATACTCTAATACTGGAGCCTGAGCAATTTCATTGACAGTGATTATTTGATAATCCTTATTATCCTCTTCTCTTTAACTCATGCTCATCAAAGTGACCAAGAAAACATAATATAGATCCTAGGATCCTGGAAGGGTGCTATTCAGATTTTGGAAAATCTGGAGAGGAGGCAATATGAGTAAGAGAATGGAAAATCCTTTCATTTTACCATATACAAAAGAGAAATACATCTGGGGAATTAGTGGATGCAAATTCCAGCAGGATTCTCAGCCTAACGGACTAGTACTTGGAAGCAAGACTGAAAAGAAAATTGACCTTGGTTCAAGAAGTGTACTAGGATTGAAGGCTAAAGATCTCACTTCAAAGCTACACTTCTCTAATTCTTTCTTGTGATAAAGGACAGGAGTGGAGACAGGGTCTGCATCATCTGCCTTTACACTTCATGTGGCCTGGTGAATAGTCTTTGTCATAGTTCTGACATTTCCTTGATACTCCTATATGAAAGAATGAACAAATAAAAACCACCAGATGAAAAGATTAAGAAATTCAAAAGAAAAGGAACAGAGGCAAGGAATTGGGATAAATGTCAACTTTCGAATTAACATTTTTAATGAGATTCCAGACGATACTGGAGGAAGAAAATGTTTGAAAAAATTTTGATATCAGGAAAATGTTTCAGATAATGTATCTAATTGTCAAATTAAAAAAAACAACAACAACAACATTGTAATAGCCAGGCGTGGTGGCGCATGCTTGTAATCCCAGTACTTGGGAGGCTGAGACTGGAGGATCTGGGTTCTCGGCCAGCCTCAGCGACTTAGTGAGACCCTCCACAATTTATTGAGACCCTGTATCCAAATAAAGAATAAAAAATAGGGCTGAGAGTGTAGCTCAGAGGTAGAATGCCCCTGGGTTCAATCTCCAGTATCGCAAAAAAAAAAAAAAATTGTGAAAACTGTGACTAGTAAGTTGGATAATGAGAGAAACAGAAGCCAACAAAACAGAGCTCAAAATGTTGTCTCAGCACTCAGAAGAAAGAGATAAGAGTACAATGATGAGTAAGATGACAAGAGGCTGTGAAAAATGATCCAGGAGATCCAACACACGTGAGCTATAGTTAGTACATGAGGATAAAACTGAGCACAAACAGAGGAAAAATCAAAGAACTGAGTAAACATTGCCTGAGTTGAAGATAAATGTGAATCTCTACCAGGAAAAGAATGTAAAAATCAGATGATATTACTATTAAAACATTTTAAATCCTTATTTCCAGCATAAAAAAATACCCATAGAGAAGAAAAATTCTCAGGAAGGAACTTCTTTACCATACCGAATACAAATGAAATTGGAACTTTTCTATGGTATTTTGAAGGAAAGACTTGCATGCCTTTGGAGGGGAAAGAATTCTATACTCAGCCAAGCTCTATTTTATGCATAAGATTATTAAGATATTTTCAGATATGTGAGTACTCATATCCCTCATGAAAATTCACCCAGTGAAATAATTAAACCACTTGGAAAAAATAAAACAACTCAAGAAAAGTGAAGGTGTATCATAAAAGATAAAAAATAGTGAAACTGCTTAAATCTAGACTTAATGTCAAGATAATTATTGTTTTTTTGTTTGTTTGTTTGTTTTTTGCGGTACCGGGGATTGAACACAGGGGCGTTCTACCTCCGCGCTACGCCCCCGGCCCTATTTTTTATACTTTATTTTGAAACCATGTATCACGAAGTTGCAGAGGGCCTCACTAAGGAGAGAGAGACAGAGAGAGACAGAGAGAGAGACAGAGAGAACGAGAGAGCTGAGGCTGGCCGCGAACCCGGATCCTCCGGTCTCCGCCTCCCAAAGTACTGGGATTACAAGCGTGCGCCACCACGCCCGGCCGATAATTATTGTTAACATGATTCTTCCCCATAGGAAGTATGGTTTAATTTATCTCTCTTCTTAAAAATAAGATGTTTTGCCAGGCATCATGGCATAAATCTTTAATCCCAGTACTTGAGAGGCTGAGACAGGAGGATCACTAGTTCCAAGCCAGCCTCAGCAACTTAGCAAGGCTCTCTCAGCAACTTAGTGAGATCCTGTTTCCAAGTAAAAAATAAGATAGGACTGGGAGTATAGCCCAGAGGTAGAATAGAATGCCTTGGGTTCAATCACCAACACCACAGAAGAAAAAATAACGATTTTGGGGGGTTTGGGTTTGAATTTTTAAGGTGAAGTGAACAGCATGTTGCTTTAAAACAAACAAATTAAGAGGCATCTCAAGTTGATATGCAAAGACAAGAGCCTCGACTTGCCCTTGATCACAGCTTCTATTCTTCAAAGCAAAGAAGCAGAGACTGGAGGTGTCTGTGACTGGTGAGTGTGTGTGATGGAGGAGTAGGTAGGATGCAGAGAAGGTCTGGAAACACGAGTTCCCAGGAGACACAAGCTCCCACCCAAGTGTGTCACCTCTGAGCGATGCACCTTCCTGGTTCTTCTCACTCTACATTGTTGTTTTATGTTTGCTTTCTTTCATAATCAACTGAGCAAGGACTTTCATCACTGCCATCCTGGAGAAGGATCCAAATGGTTCAGAAGGCCAACGGTGGTTTACTCCCCTCCCCTGAGGAGCTGGCTGTCAGACCCAACAGTCAGAAGGAACTGAAGACTTGCAAGAAATAAAGCTTTTCAACCTGCTATTGAAGACTGAAAAATTATAGGTTATGATTACAATGCACCAATTAAAAAATAATAATAAATAAAAAATCTAAACAGATACACTCAAGTAATACCTGAGTGATACGAAATGTGGATGGCTGGAGTCTTTGGAAGCCATTTAGATTCATTTGTTTCAGAAATGTGATCAGTTCCCAACGCTTAGGTTCCTTTCCAGAAACTTCAGAGGTGAAGAGCTATAAGGGAGGAAAGTGAAAAGGTCTCTAGATAAATGGCAGAGTTATCACAAGGTCCAAGTAAAAATCTATTGTCTAAAAAGACAAAGCTTGTGAAGGGGACTATTTGCAGGGGCATCAGTACCCCAATTTCAAGATTAAGAAGGATCCAGGTATCTTCATGTTCCAAAAGTTCTTTAGTGGAGGTTTTATCAATTGTGCTAAATTTTTGTTGCACAAAACCTTGCTCTGTAACCAATTTATTCATACATACATGAAGCAAATGGTTGAATAATCTCCAATGTGCTTTCAATATCAACTTAGGTATCATACGACTGTATTATTATGTTTAGTACTCAAATTTTTCAAATTCAAAATTTTATATTTTCAATAGTTTACATGTTATTTTAAATATACCATATTTTAAAGTCATATATCACCAAGAAACTAGGGAAAACATTTACCCACTAAACTAAGAAGAGAAAATCTCCTTTCCAAAAGCTAATTACTATGGTTTGAATATGGATGTCCACCAAAGGCCCATACATTTAAGACTTGAGCCCCAGAGTGGCGTAATTGGGAGATTGTGTAACCTTTAATAGGTGGGTCCTAGTGGGAGACCTTTAGATCAGTAGGGGTATGCCCTGGAAGGGGATAGTGAGACCTCGACCACCTCTTCTTTCTCTTTTTAGCTCTGCGGCCATGAGACGAGCAGTTTTACTCTGGCATATGCCCCACCATGATGAGCTTCCTCGACACAAGCCCAAAGCCACAGAGCCAGTAGACCATGGACTGAAACCTCCAGAGCTGTGAGCCAGAATAAACCTTTTCTCATTTCAAGTTGATTAGCTCTGGTGTTACAGTGATGGAAAGTGGAGCAATACACTGACACTTTCAGAAACAGTTTTCTTCGAAGCTCTTTATGATTTTCCAGGCATAAAAAAAATATATAAAATATCTTATCACTACACAAAGTTTTCAAATGTTACAGCATTTGTTTTTGCTAAGACCTCCAAATGTACTCCTTGATGATTTTCTTAATGTGGCCTCTTCACTTCCCTCTTCTTTGCTTGACTACACTTTTTTCCCCATACACTATTCACTTGGAAAGGAAAAGTTATCTCCTAAATGGAGCATCAATTAAAAACTGACTTCCCTATTGGGAAATTGTCTCAATTCCCATTTCTTAAACCTTTAAACATCTCTTAATTGCAATAGCTCAGATATTTTACTGTTTCCCAGCTGAATCCTCCACAGCAAGTAAGCTGCATGTGCCCAAAATCACTGACAGCCTACAGGGCGTCCTGGGGGCCTGCATTTGAGGACCTAGTTCATTTATTATGTATAGTCATGCAGCCAACAAACCTGCCTGCCTGATTTCTCAAAGAGTTGCAGTTTAGGAACGGAATATCCGAGTAATAAGAAATAAAAGAGCCTTAAAGGTGGTGGTGGTGAGGGTGCTGAGCATAAACTAAAAAATGAATAGGTGGAGCTGGATGTGGTGGTGCATGCTTGTAATACCAGTACTTGGGAAACTAAGACAGGAGGATCGCAGGTTCAAAGCTAGCCTTGGCAACTTAGTGAGGTTCTCAACAACCTAGTGAGACCCTGTTTCCAAATAAGAAATAAAATTGGGCTGGGGTGTAGGTTGGAGGTAGAGTGCCTCTGGGTTCAATCCCCAGTGCCACACACACACACACACACACACACACACATACACACACACACAAAAAAAGAATAGGTGGCCTAGGTGATCTTCTAGTAGGGCAATCTCATGCCATTCAGTGATTTAAAGTGGAGGACAAACAGCTGTCCCTCACTTCCAGGTAGTATAAAGAGCATCATCATTTTGTGGTAGGTTGAATAATGGTCCCCCAAAGATGTTCACATCTAATCTCCAGCATTTATGAATACACTACCTTACATGATAAAAGAGACTTTAGAAATGTGATTAAATCAAAGATTTTGAGATGAGGGGATGGTTTTGGATTAGCTGGTGGGCCCAATGTAATCACAGGAGTGCTTAACAAGAAGCAGACAGGAGTGTCAGAGTCAGGGAAGGAGATGTGCGGATGGAAAGAACATATTTAAAGATGCTACTCTGTTGGCTTTGAATAGGAAGACAGAGGCACAATCCAAAAAATGCAGGTCACTTCTAGAATCTAGAAAAGGCATGGAAATGGCTTCCCCCTTCGTTCCTCCTGGAGGAATAATTCCCTGTTAACACCTTGATTTTCGGACTCTGACCTCTAGAACTGTAAGAAAATAAATCCATGTTATTTAAAGCCACTAAACTTATAGTAACATGTCAGCAGCAATAAGAAACTAATATAATACAGCATTATCATATTTTAGTAGTATATCTTGTTTCACCAATTTATATTATAAAATAAATTTACACTTTAAGTTCATATTATGGTAACTCCAGTTCTCCATTCTACTGATCATGAAAATCTATTTTTATCTCTCCCAATCTCCTTCCACAACTAGGCAAACAATCCCAGAGGTGATTATTTAGTCTAATATGGTCGATTCTGGACACTAACACTCATGAAGAAGACACCAAAATTTGGGTCATTCTTTCCAAGGGACCACTATCCACAGCCATAGCTCTCATTCCTGCCAAGCAGTCATGCAGATGGCATCAGGAAGTCCAGTGTCACAAAGCAAGATCTTGTCAACTGCTGAGACACAGAGCTTCAGGGCCACCACCCACAGGAACAGTGAGTGTTTCCTCTGGGCCCAGGGGAGAATTTCTGCCTCCCAGCATTGCTCTCATGTGTGCACTCCATGCCAGGGTGAACCTGGGTTCCCAGTGCTGGTGCTGCAGCTTCTTCAATGTGTAGACATGTGGCCATTCTCCTAGCAATCTCACAGAGCCAGGGTGGCTCAATCAGGATAAACCTGCACCTATGGCAGGTCTTCAGCCAGTTTATCCAACAGCAAATGTGGCCATGGTGCAAATCCAGCGGCCCTGATCCAGACTTTCCCCCCATGATGGCTTTCCTCTTGGGGTCCACATTGCCTTCTCCTGCCTGGTTACCACGATCAGGGTCACTCAGTCAAATGTATGTCTCACTAACTCAGGGCTTGAAAAGAAAGATCTTAGGTCCTCCTTCTTAGGAGAGACTATTTTCCAGTAACATTGTGTGTATGTATGTGTGTGTGTGTGTGTGTGTGTGTTCATATGTGCACACACATATGAACAGAGATTGAATCCAGGGGCATTCTTCCTCTGAGCTATACCCCCAGCCCTATTTTATTTATTTTTTTAATTTATAAAAAGGACCTTGCTAATTTGCTAAGGCTGGCCTTGAACCTGTAATTCTCCTGTCTCAGCCTCCCAAGTACTGAGATTGCAGGCGTGAGCCACCACATCCAGCCCCAGGAACCTATAATCTCTGGACAAAATAGAATGACCCTTTGCCCCTACCACCCAGAGAGGGAGAGCCCTTGTTCTGAGGCCGATGTAGCCACAACGTACATAGCGAGACAAAGGACCACACTGTTGACTTGTCCTAAGGTTTAGAATGGCCCCCTAGCCCGCAAGGAAACAAGGTAGCAATGTTGGAAGTGGGGCTTGGATGGTAAGGAGGGGGCCCTGGGGGTGTGGCCTTGGGGACTATATCAGGTTCTCTCCTCTTCTTTGTCTCTCTTGGATGGTAAGGAGGGGGCCCTGGGGGTGTGGCCTTGGGGATTATATCAGGTTCTCTCCTCTTCTTTGTCTCTCTTGCTTTGGCCTCCATGATGTGAGAACAGAGCCTTGCTCTCTCTCCCTCTGCTTCTTGAAGCCAAGCCCTGAGATCCTGCAGACCCCAGCCTCACATGGACAGAACCTGTAATCACCAAAAAACTGTGAGCAAATAAATCTTCCTTCCTCTAAGTTGTGTGTTCAGGTCTTTTTTATTATAGCAGTGAAAATGTTGAATGAGACAGAAATTGTTACCAAAGGAGTGGGGTCATGGCTCTATCTAAGCCTGATCATGTGGATTGTGAATCTTTGGAACTGGTTTGTGAGAGGAAATTGGAAGGGCCAGAATGTGGCTAGATAGGTGGACAGTAGAGAGTGTGCTCAGGAGATTTTGGAGGGCAAAGAGGACTCCATAGGAAAATGGAGTAGAAGCCACAAGTCTTGGTCTTACATTCTGGGAAAGAATTTATTGGCATTTTACCTGTGTCCTGAAACGTGTGAGGCTGAATTTGAAGATGCTAGACTGACTAAGTTGGCAGAGCAAATCTCAAAACAGCAAAATATCCAAACTGCATCAGGGATATTGATGTCTGCATTCAGCCAGTTGTACACCAAATTTCAGGAATGGAAAGCAAAGCAGAAAGACTTTACAGACTTGCAGTTTGGCCAGAAAGGCATGTGTAAAGCCGGGGCCCAGAAAGATAGTTTGGTGAAAGAAAGTAAGATAGTTGAAGGGAGATCAAATGCTTTGCATAAGAACAAAGAAAGGAATGTGGTCCAGGAGTTCAAGCCCAAGTGTGGAACCAAGAAAAAAGGGCCCAGCAGCAGTGATTGAGAAGGGTGTGATCACAGCCCGCACAGCACTCACCGTGCTCATGTAATGTTGGCTTTGCTGGAAAAAAGGGGTCATGGAAGCTTCCCCCTAGATTTCAAAGGAAGGCCTAGGAAGCCAGACAACCTGTGACAGGGTCAGAATCCCTGCAAGAAGGCCCGAATGGGGCAATTTGTGAAACTGTGAGGGTGAAGCTAAGGTTGTAAAAAAAAACCCTGTGATTTAGAAATGCCCAAAACATGGAACTACCACAAGGAAAGGCTGCAAGCTGCGAGCCACGGAGCCAGGCTGAAGAGCGAGTCTGCCACCCATTGCAATCAACCAGGCCACAGGAGCGGGGCTGCCGAGGTCCCTTGGAGAACGCACCTCACCACCATGTGCCCTGGATGCCAGAAGTGGAGCTGCAGGATCAAATGCTTATCCTGCTGGATTTCAATACTGTGTTTGTCCCATTCTTCTTTCTATGGCCCCATTTCTCCCTTTTGGAATGCAAATGTTTACTCTTTGCCATTGTGCATTGGATGCATGTAACTTTCTTTTACTTTTGATTTTTATTTTCTTTTACAGGAGCTCAAAGCCAAAATTTTACTTTCTCAGAGGAGACTTCGGACTTAGGGACTTTTTAGTGATGCTGGAACTGTTAAGACAGTGGGAACTCTTGGAGATGGACTAAATGCATTTTGCACTGTGAGATGACCATGAGGTCTGGGGTGCACTTGGGATTTGGATAAGGTATGAGTGAGAAGTGCCACCAGACACACTATGGCACTGCCAGCTTGGGACAAGGACAGCACCTCCATGCCCCACACCAAGATTCTATCGTTACACGTAACTGACCCTTACGTCCAAGCCAGTGCCCAGATCCCTACAGGGGAAGGAGTGGCAGTAGTCAGGGTAAGGAGAAGGAAGCCAGGTGGAACCAACCAGGGTGCCAAGGGTTGTAGGGCCAGGTGTCTGTGTCTGAGAATCCATCCCAGGAGGCGAGGAGGTGGTAGGAGTCCAGACTGCTGGTGAGTCTAAGCTTGAAGCCTATGGTGCATGCTCCACCATCCCGTCGGACCTCACATATGAAGTCCAAATCTAAGGACAAAATTCTGGACTGAAATGGTGACCACAGAGCATTAAGTGTCTCCTAAGAGTGAGGTCTTGAGCAGCCACACTGGTTGAATGTCCACACAGCCCATCTTGTCTGGGCATCTTGCTCCTTCTAAGCCATCTTCAGTCCCCCTCATTATTGCTGACACTGAGTGTTGCTAGTGGCATGGATCACAGTACCCTGGCGCAGCAGACATCTGTCTCTGTCCTTCCTAATTACAGGCAGGTATCATTCTCTTTCTCAGTATTCTCCGTCACCACTATTGTGACTCAACCCTAGTTTTGGCTTTACACTTCCGTAGGAAAAAGTAGGTATCACAGAAAATATCAACTAATTTTAGAAAGATTTTCATAAAAATATAAATAAAAATTTAAATACTTTTGTATACTATAAGTGGATCACATTTAGAAAAGCTATATTCAATTAAAGCTTCATATTTTCAGCAGTTCCAGAAACAGGGGTTGTGGAATACCTTTTAAATGAATTTTGTTTCCTAAAATATATTGGAACATTGCACAGTTGAACTGAATCAAAATATTATGAGGTTAGATATCTATCTTAGATCAAATGTCAAAAAATCCATATTCATCCAATATTAAAATACTTAAGTCATTAAAGAATATTAGATAATTTTTAATAATTTTGAGTATACCAAAAGAACCCCATAATCCATAAAAATGATTGGTAAATTTGGCCCTATGCATTTTTAAATAACCTTTATCATAAAAGTCAGCATAAGCAAGTCAAAAGTAAATTTAAAAACTAGGAATAAATGTTTTAGGGATTATGTCAATTATATCAAAATATAGAGAGTTTTTATGAATCAATAAGATAAGAGTTAAAATCACAGAAGTTTAGCAAAGAATATGAATGGGGGTTTACAGAAAAGGAAATATAAGTGGTTATTGAACAAAGGTGTGCATGTGTGAATGCATCACTTTGAATCTCACCATGACATATAATTACAATGCACCAATTAAAGTATAACCCTCCCCCCAAAGAACAAATAAATTTCTTCACATGTATTCATAAGAAATAAATGCAAATTAAACTTTAACAAGTTATAATTTTCACCTATAGAGTCATAGGCTCAAAATGTGTAACGGCCAATCTCTCATATAGAAGAATTCCTTACAATTTATGTAGATAGTCCACCCTCAAGAAATCAGAGCATAGTTCCCCACTCCTAATATGTGGGCTGTGCACAGTCACTTCTTTCCCAAACACACAGTATGGAAAGAGGGCAAAAAGGAGTAACCTCATAGCAGAGAAATCTAACAAACCCTCCCTCGGCTAGGTGATTAAAACAACAGCCATAAATCATTTTGATAGTATACACCCTGGATATGAAGTGATAAAAACAGCACTTTGCCTATGATCTTCTCCCCAATACAGAGAATCTAGGTTTAATCATGAGAAAAACATCAGACAAATCCCAATTCAGGGAAGTTATACAAAATATCTGACCAGTACTCCTCAAAACATCACAGTATCCCAAGTAAGGGAAAACAAGGAAAGTCTGATACATTCTTATAGCCAAGAAAAGCCTCAAGAGACAGGATGATTAAAAGTAACCTGTTTTCATGGCCCTGGACCATGGACAAGAAAAAGGAAGATAGGCAAAAGCTGAGCAAATCCGAATAGTGTGGACTTTAGTTAACCCAGGGTATCAATATTAGTTTATCAGTTGTGACAAAAATATCATACAAATGTAAGACGTTAATAATACAGACACTGGGCTGAAAAGGCAATGCAAATAGAAAATTGGGCAAAGGCATGAAGAAACATTTCACCAGATAGGATATGTAGATAGAAAATAAGCATCTGTTCTGCATCACTGTGCACTAGGGCAATGCAAATTAAAATGACTGCGAGATGCCACTACACACCTGTCAGTGCCACTGAAGTAAAAAGTAGCTGCACTATTAAATGCTGCAAGAACGCAGGAGAACCACACCACTCACACATTGCTTGTAGAGTGTAAGTGGCTATAACTTCTGAAAAACAATTTCCTCAAAAACTGAATGCGCCACTATGTATGACCTAGAAATTGCATTCCTTGGCATTTATCCCAGGGGAATGAAAATTATTTTTTCACAAAAACCTATACTTGAATGTTCAAGCAGCATTATTTTTAATAGTCCCAAAGTAGAAACAGCCCAGATGTCCTTCAATGGGTAAACCTTTAATGTGTTACATCCATGCCAGGTAGCACTACAGAGCAAGAGAAAGGAACAAACTATTAATACACACAACCACTTGAATGAATCTCTAGAGAATGGTGTTTGGGGGGAAAAAAGGCCAACCAAAAAAGATTACATATTGTATGGTTTTATTTGTATACTATTTTTGAAGTAACAAAATTATAGAAATGGATTAGTGTTTACCAGACATTACAGAAAGCACTGGAGTGGAAAGGATGTGAACGTGGTTATGAAAGTACAATATAAGAGATCTTTGTGGGTTGGAAACTCTTTGTATCTTGATTTTATCCTGGTAGCTATAGTATACTACAGTTTTTTTGTTAGCATTGGAAAAAAGTAAAGAGTATATGAGATCTTTCTGCATTATTTCTTAAAACTGCATGTGAAAATACATTTATCTCAAAATAAACAGCTTAATTTTATTTTTTTTTTGAATATTTATTTTTTTTTTATTGGTGCATTGTAATTATACATTTAATAGGTGTTAGGCTATAAGAGTCATACATGCACACATTGCCCGATTTGCCCTCCCTCAAATCCCACCCCGTTCCCTCCCTTTAGTGCTTTGCACAGTGATTTGAGTTTTATAAGTTTGGATGTATACCTCCTGCGTTTTAGTGTGTTACCCTCCACC
>PVJS01028755.1:0-25280 GCA_004027185.1 Glis glis
CCCCCCTCCTCCTGCTCCTCCTCCTCCTCCTCCTCCTCCTCGCGTCCCAGCCGTCCGCCAACCACCCGGCAGGACTAGAGTTTTCGTCAGGCCTGTGTTTTTCTTTGGTAATATAAATAACACATGTTCGTTTCTTTTTGGGAAAGTTTGAAAATTCAGAAACACATAAAGAAAATTAAAGTCACCTGTACCCTTGCCACCCAGAAAAACACCCTGGAGTATGTTTTGTTTATGCGCTTTCTGTGTTTAGACAGATAGGGGGACAGATAGCAGCAAGAGAGATGGTCTGACAGACACAGGGGCTGATGGATACACAGTTTTAAAAACAAAACAGAAGCAGTTGGGGGGGATGAATAAGAATGTATACTGGGTATTGTTTTTTTTGTTTTTTGTTTTTGTTTTTTGTGGTACTGGGGATTGAGCCCAGGGGCATTCTACCTCCGAGCTACACCCCCAGCCCTATTTTTTATTCTTTATGTTTAAAACAGGGTCTCAGTAAGTTACAGAGGGCCTCACTAAGTAGTTGAGGCTGGTCGTGAACCTGCGATCCTCCAGTCTCAGCCTCCCAAGTACTGGGATTACAAGTGTGTGCCACCATGCCCAGCTGTATACTGGGTATTGAACCGGGTATTTGGTACAGGGTATTGAACCCAGGGGCATTTTACCTCTGAGCTACCTTCCCAGCCCTCTTCTATTTTGAAACAGGGCCTCACTAAGTTGCTGAGGCTGGCCTTGAACCTGCGATCCTCCTGTCTCAGCCTCCCAGGTGCGGGGATGACAGGGATGCGTGCGCCACCGAGCCCGGCTTAGATCGTGTTTTAGGGGTTTTGCTCACTTAACGTAGACAATGCCCTTGGCTTCCCCACCTTCTACACAAGGCACTTGAGGCTCAGGGAGGGAAGTGACTTGTCTACACCCACGCAGGGGGATCGGGTCCACTTTCCTTCCTGCTGCCTCCTTGTCCTCTCTCTCTGTCATCTCCGGGTGCCCTGCCATTTGGGACACGGATCCACCAGTCCATTTGCGTTTCTCCACAGGCTCCGGGTGGCTGTAGGTCCCCAGTCCGGTCTTGACTCTGTGACCCACTAGCCGTGTGGCCTTAGGCAACTCCGATTTGGGGCCCCTCCTCCCTAAAATGGGCGCACTTCCATTCCAAGCGCTCTTGCATCTAGAAGTGTGAAGTGTGGTCTACAGATGGTCTGTCCAGACTTGAGAACACGGGGCAGCTCAGGTTGGAGCTTTGAAGGCTGGATTTGCCGCTGGTTTCCTGTGAAAACGTGGGAGGGTTGTTTGACCTGTGTCTCGGTTCTTCCGTCTATAGCACGGTGGGGGCGCCTGCCTCTTGGGGCTGGAGTGTGGGTCATCGTCCTGAGTCTGTGCTATGAGCTACGGGTGGTGCGGGTCTTTCCTTGCCTCCTTTCCTTGCCTCATGACAGTTCTTTGAGCATTAGGTGCACTTACTATGCCCATTTTATAGATGAAGAAACGGAGCCAGATTTAAGAAATTGAGGATTGTGGTTAAACAGTTAGAAAACTGGATCTGGGATGGATGAAGGCCCTCTGAAACGGGAAGCCCCCTTGATATACAAGACCCAAACCAGGCTTCTGGTTCAACAAAGTTGGTTCAGGACATTTTCTCTACCACTGTCCCTGGAAATGTATCCCAGCCAGCTGGGTATGGTGGTACACGTCTGGAATCCCAGGCTGAGACAGGAGGATCACAGGTTCGAGGACAGCCTTGGCAACTTAGTGAGACTCTCAGCAACCTAGTGAGACCCTGTTTCGAAATAAAAAATTTAAAAGGGCTGGGGGTGTAGCTTGGAGGTAGGATACCCCTGGGTTCAATCCCCAGTACCAGTCCCCCCCAAAACACAAAACAAAACAAAACCAAAAAATGTATCCCAGACAACAAATAATGAAAGTGAAACAATTTTTCACTTTCCTTGACATGAGGAAAACACCATAATCCCAAACCATAGTACATAATGGATATCTTTCCAAACCCGTGAAGTCCCAAAGTCAGGGCTCAGAGCACGATCCCCCAAAGTCCAAAGCTGTGGAGTGCTGAGCGCTTTGACCTGGAGGACCCTGGGGAGCCTCGGAAGAAGGTTTCTCTGACCTCCCCACTCCTGTTCCTCTTTCTCCTTGGAAGAGTCATAGAAACCAGAATTCCTCTCCCCAGTGTGTCATAGATACTAGAACCCTCTCCCCCAAGTCTAACCATAAAACCTTCTCTTGAAATCCATCATTCCCGGGACCTCCTCCTCATTCCCAGGAGGAAGGGAGGCCACAGAGGCTGAGAGCACACAGGCTGGCCGGATGACCTCTGTCCATCACCGTCAGCTCAGACCCTTCCGTCCAATCTTATTTCCACATGGCTGTCTATTCAACCAACCTAAACAGAAAAATAGACGGCTTCCCCTGGGCCTTGGGTCTTCATTTCTAAAGCCTCCCGTGTTACATAAGGCTTTGATTAAATACATTTATGCTTTTCTTTTACTAACCTGTCTTCTGATGGAGGGATGTGTGCCACGGCCCTTCTGAAGGGTGAGGAGAGATGTCTCGCCTCTCCACCCTACACAAGGAAGCAGCGGGAGGCCAGAACTGAACCCAACCTCTTAGAGCAGGTGACAGGTTTGGCTGAGAATAAGCGATTCAAGGGGGAAGATGTCTCCAGTACACCACTGACTATGACGGAGGCAGCCAGGGCACCGGTGGGCAGTGTCCTTGCGGAGACCCAGTTTAACACCGCCCAGTGATGAGTGACAGAGGGACATGTTGAGTGGTTGAACCCAACATACCATTTCTACAACCTCTGGCCAAGGCTCCTGGTTTTGGAAAGTGCTGGATTTCAGGCAGTGTGGAGGAGGAGAAGCAGCAGAGGCTGGATGAAATGCCAGCCCTCCGGAGGGAAAGGAAGAGCTCTTCTGGAAGCCAAATAGGAGAAAGCCATGCCTCAGGGGACACAGGGACTCACCCAGAAGTGAGGGCTCAGGACCACAGATGGCGTCACCTTGATCACGTCCCGTTCATTGTCTGCCTCGCTCTGTCTCAGGTCCACACATGGCTGGCTCTGTTCAGAAGGGAAGTTTGCATAGAGGAGCCAGGCTGTGACCTGTCACACTACAAAAATAAAACAAGTATAAGCAGAGGGGGAAGCAATCCCTCATAGAGAGGCAGAGAGAGGGGACGAGTCACATAAATTGCCCAGGGAAATAGTGGAAAAATTCAGGCAAATGATTTCTCCATAACATTGAAAAATACTATAGAAAGTAGGGTCTTTTTAAGAAATTATAAAGCAACACAAAAAGATGAAAGCAGAGTTGGTAGAACGCAAGGAAAAAACTGAGGGCGGGGGAAAGAGAAAGTGTTACATGGATAAAAACCTCATTAGAAATTATAAAAGAATCAGTGTGATAGAGAACATTGTCAAGGACATGGTGGCCAGGCAGAAACCAGGAGGTCTTATTGGAATTTGGTGCAGGACATTCATCACAGGGCAAGATTCCTATATATTGAAAGTCACTCAGGATCCTTAATCCCCACCCCACAATGTCAGTTAAGCCCCTCCAACCAAATACCACCATCAGTTATCAACATACCTTGATATAAGAATGATTATAAAAATAATATATCTTTAAATAGACAAACAAGAGAAATAAAACGAATAATTAGTGTTCTTTTTAGGAAGAGACCAGAACAAAAGACACAGAAAAATAGTAAATGATATAACTGAAGAAAATTTGACAGAAATAAGGGCTGATCAAAAGGAAAATGTAATTCACAAACAGCAACACCAATGTACACTCCTATGAAGAAGTGGAATTTCAAGAGTAAGGAACAGGTTCTATTAGCTTGTAAGAGTGAACACAGATTTTAAGGTGTAAAGGTGAAAAAAGGTCATGGTTATCTAATAATTTTCTATAGCTACAGACAATACCAGAGGAATAAGGTTTCCAAAGTAGTAAAAGTAAGAACAAAACGTATGCTCCAAGAACTTTATTTATTTACTCATTTATTTTTGGGTATCCTGGGGATTGAACCCCGGGGTACTCTACCACACCCAGCTTTTTTTTTTTTTATTTGGAAACAGAGTCTAACAAAGTCACCCAGGCTGGCCTTGAACTTGCAATCTACCTGCTTCCACCTCGTGAATAACTGGGATTACAGGTGTGCACTACCACACCGGACTGTGCTTGATGAACAATAAACTTAAATTGTCCTCTGGAGATAAAGATTTTAGAAATACTGACAAGCCGGCACAAACTTGCAGATTACCATACCTATGAGCCTTTCTGGGAAAATAAATCCTCTGCCAGATGCAACCTCCCAATTTATTTTGTCTTTAAAACTAGACAACACAGGGATAAAATAAATAATGCAGAAATGGTGGCATTATGGTCAGAGGGTGGGCACCACAGTCGTTAAAACTAAGTAAACTGAAATTTTGTCACTGTGTTAAATGCAAATATTGTGAAGTTAGACAATAGTCACACAACCAAAAAGAAGCTGAGGGATAGGGAAGGAGAAGTGTATGGGGCAGATTCCCTCCCTCAGAGCAGAGAGTTAATAATCTAAAATTGAACCAATTTTCTGGGCGTGGTGGCGCATGCCTGTATTTGGGAGGCTGAGACAGGAGGATTACAGATTTAAGGCCAGCCCCAGGAACTTAGTAAGACCCTTAGCAACTTAGTGAAACCCTCTTTCAAAATTAAAAATAGAAAGGGCTGGGAGGTATTGCTTGGAGGTAGAGCAACCCTGAATTCAATCTCCAGTACCAAAAATGAGTGAATGAATAAATAAAACAGTTTAAAAATGACTCCAACTCAATGTGTGTTTTAGTCTCTTTCCTTAATTTAAAGGTATCTTTTAGGAAGGAAATCATATCCCATATACTGAAGGAAATTTGTTTGAAAGGACTCTTCCAATTTTACTTGTTTCTTCATTCCATTAAACTCAAGTACAATAGAATCTAGTACTTTTAAATAAAAATAAAAATTGTGCACATAGTTTGTCCCTTTTCCTTTCATTTGCTCATCCATATTATTTTGTCTACTTTAACACATAGAACAATGCCTATAATGATGTTTACCAGATATTAATGACCTTTGTTTCAGTGGTGGAATTTTGGAGAGCTTTTTGTTTTTCTTTTACTGTTTCCTTTGTCCCTTTTTTGTATTGGTGGAGTATTTCCACAATGATCCTGCACCATATTTACTAAACAAATAAAATCAATATTCTGAAAACAGAAACAAGAACTCACCATGGCAGAAGAAGTTACTCTTCCTTTTTTTTGTTTTTGCGGTACTGGGGATTGAACCCAGAGGCATTCTACATCCGAGCTACACCTGCAGCCCTATTTTTTATTCTTTATTTTTGAAACAGGGTCTCGCTAAGTTGCAGAGGGCCTCACTAAGTAGCTGAGGCTGGCCGCGAACCCGGATCCTCCTGTCTGTCTCAGTCTCTCAAGTACTGGGATTACAAGTGTGCGCCACCACGCCTGGCTGAAGGTACTGTTCTTTTCACTGCATTCTGTATCAGGAGGTCCCCCTCAGGGCTGTGGGTTCTGGGCACTCAAGTTCTAATGGCGGCTGTGAGTTGACCTTCTCTATCCCCAGCATCTTTTCTCAAGAAGATCCAAAGTGTTTTGAAACCTAGGCTACTACTGCTAAGTTAAAAATGAAAAAGGCAGCGTACTGTGGGATAAAGGAGACGTGTACATTCTTAGCATGCACATTATTAATGACAGCGAGCTGATATGACAGACCCTGCTGCCCTTTTCTTGGGAGCTGTCAGCCACAGAGGCAGGTGACTAAATCGTGGCCTCAGTCTCAGATAGGGACCTGATGTCACCTGCTGATTCACATGCCTTACTACTTCAATTAATTCATGTCCCCTAATCTCCTGTCATGATCACATGCAATTTAAATCTCATATTATGTAATGCTCTTTATTTGTACTCTCTAAATACTTTCTTATGTTTTATCTTACAATGACCTACAAGAGAGGCAGCATGATGCCCATTTTACAGATTAAGAATTGGAGGTCAGTGCCTCGCACAAGGAGTTTAACTTTTAAGCCAGATCTTGAGTCGTGGACGCGAGGGTGGGCAGTCGGTGTCAGGAGTGGACTGGAGGGTGTCTTTCCTAGGCTGGTGGTTTGTTGCTTTGTGAAGCTCCAACGCAAATGAGGATAGGTGACAGATCCTCACTGTTGATGTCATTCGGGTGGGGCTGACCTCATTCTACAAACCCACGGACACGCGGTCACCCTGGTCACAGGCACTCAGTGGACCTCATTGCCCCGGACACTGTGATCAGTTCAGGGCTCGGCAATGACTCCAGGAGGTCCCTGGATGCAAACACTGGGACTTTTTCTGGTGTCACCTAGACATAGGGACTTTATTTTCTACGTGCACGATGGCAATACAGTTGATGTGAGTATGTACCTGTTAAGGACCATCACAGTGATCCCAACATCAAAGTCAGTGCAGAGGAAAATAGAGCCAAGGAGTGGAGATAGACTAGTTCCCATTGCATTGTTGAAGCTCCTGGATCCAGCCATGCCTGAATCTAGTCTACTACAGACTCTGGGGATGCAGAAGACAACGAGGCCTCTTTCCACTGTATCTACTCAGCTTTTAGTCCTTTGAGGCTGAGTGGTCTTAATGCATTCAGAAAAGGTTGAACAGAGTGGCTGCTAGTCCTTTTGACTCTGGGCAGACTCCTGTTTCTTTCTCTCTCTTTCTTTTGTTTTTAATATACTTTTATTGGTGTATTTTACTTATACATCCTAGTGAGGTTCAAGGTGATACAAACATACCTGCGCACACCACTTGGTGTGATTCCCATCTGGATCCCCTTGCTCCCCCCGATACGTGTTAGTGAGCTTGGTAGTGAATCCTTCATATATGGACACAGCATGATGTGAACTGTTTTCTTCATCAGTTCTCCCTTTCCCCCTTCCCACTTCCTTCCCCCAACCCCCTTCCGCCATTCTACTGGCCTCTCTCCTCATTTATCTAAAGTCCCTTTTGATTCCTATTTTCTTTCTAGAGAAAACATATGTCCCTGCACTTTCTGAGACTGGCTGATCTCACTTAGAATAATATTCTTTGGTTCCATCCATTTTCCTGCAAATGAATAATTCTGTTCTTCACTATGGCTGAGTCAAAGTCCATTGTGTGTATAGACTACATTTTCTTTGTCCATTCATCTGTTGAAGGACACCTAGGCTGGTTCCATAATTTGACTATTGTGAATTGTGCTGCTCTAAACATGGATATGCAGGTATCACTGTGGTATTCTCACTTTAATTTTTTTTCATACCGAGGAGTGGTAGAGCTGGGCCATATGATGGTTCCATTCCTAATCTTTTGACGAACCTCCATACTGATCTCTACAGCGGTTGTACTCATTTACACCAACAATGTATAAGAGTTTCTATTTCCCCACATCCTCACAATTAATAGCTAGTTGACTTTTGACAAAGAAGACAAAAGCATATGCTGGAGAAAACAAAAACAAAAACAACAAACAAACAAATAAGAAGCAACAGCCTTTTCAACAAACTCTGCTGAGAAAACTGTATATCCATACATAGAAGAATGAAATTAGGCCCCAACCTCTCACCCTGCACAAGAGTCAACTCAGGATGGGTCCAAGACCTAGAAATTAGACCAGGAACTTTTCAATTGCCAGAAGAAAGCATAGTGACAACATATGGGTACTGGTAGAAACTTCCTCAGTAAGACCCCCGAAGCTCAGGAAATAAAACTTAAAATCAATAAATGGGATGGAACCAAATTTAAAAAGTGTCTGCGTAGCAAAGGAAACAGGATTGTGAAGAGAGAGCCTACGGAATGGGAGAAAACCTTTCCCAGCTACTCCTCTGACAGAGGCACTAATATACAAAGAATTAAAAAAAATTAACACTAAAGAAACAAATAACCCAATCAAAAATGCATGGACTCTTTCTACCAGACTGGGGTACCTGTTGATAACCTCACTAACCCCCTGGGGATGGGCTGGGTGTGTGGAACACGCAGCCTCACCCTCTTGCTCTGCACCCTGCCTCTCAGGAGTGACGTTCCCCAGGAAAACTATACTGCAAAAGGTGAACAAATTACAACGAAAAGGTTGTCACTTGGAAAGTTTTGTTTTAAATGGTCTAAATGAAAGGAATGGTCTTTCCCTTTTAATGTGCCTATAAAACCACTGCACTTTTCTGGTTAACAATATCGCCTCCGTTCTCATTATCAAAGTCATAAAAATGAGTGAGGTGACAGTTCCTTCTTAAAATGCAAAGCGCTTCATGCCAGGAGTTGTGAGAAATTGGCTGGGGACTCTCCCTCGGTGGAGGTGGCAAAGGGTGACTCTTTCTTCCATTGGGTGTTTTTCCATCGTTCCCATCTGATTTTCTGGTCTTAAAACCAGGAATGATTTTATATATACCATCAGCCACAGGAAACAAGAGAACGCACACACAAGCCCCGCATTTTCATGGAGACAGAGAGGAGGCCGTGAGCTGCTCAAAAGCAAAGTTAGAAATGTAATGATGGGGAGACCATGTGACACACATTAATTCAAAAGGGCCCCTTTATTGGATTGTGATCTGATTGTGTTTACAAATATATAGCCAGAGGCTTTTAATTTTGGGGCAATTTCATTGTTCATAGATATATATCTGGCTACAGATATACATCTATGAAATTATGTGCTTATGTGTTTTAAATGAGATACGGCCTCTCTCCTGTAATGCAATAATATTCCTACTTTATGATCTACAGTTGCCCAAAGTTGGGCCAATTGTATAACAATCTCATTTGAAATACCATAATAGATGAAAGATGTAAATAATGTGATGTTTGGAGACCCGGTTGAAATTTGAATTCATTGGAATTTAGCAATCGCTGCAGCTAACAAGGACAGACTTTATTAAATCGCACGCGGATGAGTTCTCCTTGCATTTCCAGATGCTTCTCGCCTCCTCACTGTTTATTTTTCTTTTAAGCCCAAGTTCAATAAATAAACCCATCTAACAATTAAAAAGTCCCCAAATGATTCTAGATTGAAAAATGCAAAAATAGCGTGGCCGGGCTGTACTCGCGGTGGCGTTTGATTAAATCCTCTAATTGCGTTCGAGGGGGGTGGGGAGGCCCACGACACACTGGCGCTTTTCTCCTGAGCCGCCGCCGAAAAACTTCAATTACCACTAAAAATGGAACATGTTCATAATAGATAAATGCCCTTCCTCTCTTCCTATTTAAACATCACGGAACTGATTTGGGTGAGATAATATTCTATCTCCTGCCATATCTTGGGGATGGATTCAGGTCCCTGCCCCGGACCTTGAAGTCTTCTCTCTTCTCCAGGAGCACCCTCTGCCCGCAGCTAGCTTAGCTTGGACAGCCCTTTGCAAGTTGGACACTGGCCACCCTGCACTAAGGAAGATGTGGCTGAGTGTTCCGTGGAGAGAGGGAAGAACAAAGATGGAGGAAGACGTCAGAGGACATCTTTGGAGCCACTGTGGTGTCTGCTCTTGCTTTGGGCTTTGCTGTGGAAGGCGGGCCAATAAGAGCAGGTGCAGGACAGGGAAAATGGCCCCATTTTAAACACTGCCCAGGACCAATGTGCCCGGACCTTTCAGGAAGCTGGGTGTTCATTCGTAAGGCTAGGTTCAAAGGTCACCTCCTGCAGGAAGCCTCCCTACACTCCATCTCTGCTGCTGAGTCTCCTCCACAGTGGCGTGGCCTGCTTGAATACGATCATGCTTCATGCCGCCTCCTGTTCCTCCCTGAACCACTGTGAGATCCCATGGCAGAGCCGAAGCTTGGGTTTTCTGTGCCTAGCTCAGAGTTTGGCCTCTGGTGGGTTCAGCAGACATGGGTCCTATTAAATAGTTTCCTGGTGCTGCCCATGTCCTCACCTCTCTGTTTCTCCTCCACTCGTCTCCCTTGGCACCAGAAGGCAAGGGCTTCAGAATCTCGCACACCTGGGTTTGGATCCCTGTTTGCCAATTCTTTTTTTTTTTTTTTTTTTTTGCAGAACAGACAGCTTCATCTTGGAACCTTGGTTTCCCCATCTGTGAAGTGGGAATAAGTCTGCCCATCGCATAAAATTGCTAAGTAAGGTGAATGGAAACCCAAAAGGCAAAGGCAGCTAGTGGGTGCCAAGAGCATACAGGGGACACCCTATACTTATGAGTTTGTTTCCTTCCCACTTTCCTTCCCTTGGCTCATTCTCTCACAACCCGATTTTCGTCCTTCTCACCACCACCATCATCACGGTCACCATGGAATAAGTACAGCCACCATTGCCTGATGATGGGGATACGTTCTGATAGAACCGTGAGGCTATCTCAACATTGTGTGAACACCAGTGTCTTCACACAGTTGAGACAGTTACCGTATGGCGAGGTCATATAATCTTGTGGGTCCACCGTCATATATGAGGTCTGTTGATTGGAATGTCGTTATGTGGTATGTGACAGTATTGACATGTGCTGGAGACCCCAAGTAGGTGGCCTGTGTCTTATACCCTCTGTCCGAGCTCCTCTTAGAGTCTTAAATGAATCCACAGCCGCTCTTTAGATAAAGACCCCAATCCCCACCAGTGCCTCTCCAGGTCCTGCAGGACCTGGCTCCTCTTTTGGTTTTTGTCCGGTCTCATCTCAGGCCAACTCCTCGCTCCCTGTCCAGCTCCCCCAGCCTTTCTGAAATTCCTGAAGAGCACCTCATTCCCATCTGCATCCTGGCCTTTGCTCATGCCTGTCTAGTCCTCTGTCTGACCCTGTCCCCTCCTGCATTCATCTTCTAGGAATCGGTCACATTCTCTTCCCTGGGGAGCCTTCCCTGACCTCCCCAAGGAAGCCAGAGACGCTCATTGGTGGGTTGTTCTATTTTTTTTTGTGTGTGGTACCGGAGATTGAATGCAGGGGCGTTCTACCTCTGCGCTATACCCCCAGCCCTATTTTTTTACCCTTTATTTTGAAACCAGGTCTCACGAAGTTGCGGAGGGCCTCACTAAGGAGAGAGAGAGAGAGAGAGAGAGAGAGAGGGAGAGAGAGCGAGAGAGCTGAGGCTGGCCGCGAACCCGGATCCTCTGGTCTCCGCCTCCCAAAGTACTGGGATTACAAGCATGCGCCACCATGCCCGGCCCTGGTGGGTTGTTCTAGCTCCACGTTCCTTCACACATTAACCCTCCCTGGCACCTCCCAGGGTTTGCAATTACACACTCATTTATGTAGTTAATGATGAGTTTTGGCTCATCATCTGGGAAAGATGGACATTGTGGTAGATGCTGTGATTTATGACACTGCTACCCCTTTAGGACCAAGGTACCTGCTTCCCAGCTGTTGGCTCATTACCCAAAGCTGGCTCAGAACTGTGACCCTTTCTAGAAATTCTTTTGGCCAATGGAAGCTGCTTAGCCCGGAGTTTCTTCCTTCCCTAGGGGTAACCCGTATCTGGTGTCTATACCATGTAGAGACAAAGGCCTCGTCCCCTGGCCTCAACTCAGGACACCTCTAGTGGATGATCCCAGGTTCAGCTTTCCCCGTGGGATTAGTTGAGGTCTTTATTGGGTCAGCATCATGGTTCAACTTCTCCCTCTGCCTAGTCCTTCCTCCCTCGCTCTTTCACAGGTGTTGTTCTAGAGAGCTCTCTTTAGAAAACCTCCTGCATGTAAATTCTATTCCGTGGTCTATCACCCAGGTGCCCATTAGACAACCGAGGATGCTGAGGTGTCCCTAGGGTGCAGCTGGCCTAGTGGCAATGGAGTCTCTGGGAGAAGATTCTAGAGGGACAGGCCCTGGCATACTTCAGCAATGCAATGACTCAACCTTTTTTTCTTTTTTATGTGATGCCAAGGATTGAATGCAGGGGCATTCTACCTCTGAGCTACACCCCCAGCCCTATTTTATTTTTCATTTTGAAACAGGGTCTTGCTAAGTTGCTGAGGCTGGCCTTGAACCTGAGGTCCTCCTACCTCAGCCTTCTAAGTACTGGGATTTCAGGAGTGCACCACCACACCCAGCTGACTCAACCTTTCACTGGTGTTGAAATGGGCCAGGCTACTGGAGAAAGGGATGCGCTGCGGGTGAGATAGCTCGGGGTGGAGGGAGGGCGCAGTAATTAGGTGTAGTATGGAACAGTCGCTGGGGGCAACCTGTGCATTACAGAGAGACAACGCAAGGCTAAGAGTGATTTATACCGATTAAGGGCTAAGCGTGAGAGCCAGAGTGCAGCGTGCAGATACTCACCCTCCTGGAGGCCAGGAGAGTTGAGGATCAAGCCATAATCATAAAAGCAGCAGAGTGTTCCAGAAGCTGAATTCTCAAACCATGCAAGTCTGCTCTTCCAAGGTCAGATCCCAAATTAGGAAGGAGTGGGGTCCATGACAGTTCAGTGTCTCCCTCTGCCCAGTCCTTCTTTGTCTACTCCTTCAATTTAAAGTTTTACTGGTGGTGAAGCAGGGTGGGTCATCCCCTCAGCTAAGCACAGGAGCCGGAGAGAGGCTCACTGACAGTAAGAGGAAAACGGACCAGGTCATACAGGAGGGGACAAGGATACATGTCCCCTTGTGGGGCTATGATACCAGGGCAGCAGTGGTGGCTGTGGTACGTCTCATTGACCTTCCTCTTAGAAGATCTTCCAGGAAAAGAGACCAACCTGGAATCCCAGAGCACCTGTTCCCAGGTGGAGTGGACGTAGCGCATGAAGCACATCCAGGCAGCACAAGGGGTGGACTGTAGCGGTGTCGAGATCCTGCTCAGGACAGGGGCCCTCAGTTCCTCAGGCGCCTGGAGCGTTGGCTGCATCCTCATTCTCTGAATGTTGACCTCCACCACAAGATGCTTCTTTGCCCAAGGTCACACACCTTCTCCAGAGGTGACCTGCAGGCAATATCCAGTCACTACCAGAGTATAAATGCCCAGCTCCTTTGCCTGGACTCAGGGCACCCCTGAAAGTCAAGTCCAGCTCCAGAGCTCCCCTTGCAACTCGATTGTAGCTCATCTTTCCCTCTGTTCGGTCCTTCTTTCCTTAACTCCCTCCCCACCCCTCCGGACGCGCTGTTCCTGAGAGCACTCCTCAATAAGCCTTTCCACGACACTCTCTGATCTCACAATCTCTTTCCCAGGGAGCCACCTTTGCCCACATTAAGGTCTGGGGCCACTTCCCCTCTATCTCTTAGGTGAATCTCCAAATACAAGGTTTCTGCTCTCTGTCCCCAGACTCCCTGGGGATACTGTTGTGATTTGTGTCTACCACTCTGTCCCCTGGACTTACTTCTACCACTTGCCTGTGCTACTCTGCAAGATAGTGGTCCCCAGCCTCTCCGGCTGGGCCCATCCAACTACAAAGGAGTCCCAGTCTTGCAGGATGAACCGGAGAGGAGGCAGAGTTCACAGAGAGAAGACTTGAGCAAGACCAGGCACACGAAGCCTGCCTTCCCAGCCACCTAGGAAGCATTTGCTTCCGCTGAACTGCACTGTTTTGGGAATGACAAGAAAGAGCAAGTGGGGTGCTGGGGTGGGCTGGGGGGTTGGGGAGGCAGTGCTGTGCCATTTCCCTTTTCTAAGGACTCATAGGTAGAGGAATGGATTGCATCAAAGGGGTTTCGCAAGCAGATTCTGGTAGCTTCTCCTGACAGCCAGAGTCCACTTGGGGCTTCAGAGTTGGTGGCTGGGAGGCTGGGCCATGGTTAAAAATCTTTTCAAGTGTTTGAGTTTGGCAAAGCCCCAAATGATTATCTATCTATCTATCATCTATCTATCTATCTATCTATCTATCATCTATCATCTTCTTCATCATCATCTATCATCTATCTACTATTTATCTACCATCTATCTATCTATCTTCATCATCATCATCATCATCTATCATCTATTTATCTACTATCTATCTATCTATCTATCATCTATCATCTTCTTCATCATCATCTATCATCTATCTACTATTTATCTATCTACCATCTATCATCTATCTATCTTCATCATCATCATCATCATCATCATCATCTATCATCTATTTATCTACCATCTATCTATCTATCTATCTAATCTTCATCATCATCATCATCTATCATCTATCTACTATTTATCTATCTATCTGTCTACTGTCTATCTATCTAATCTATCTATCATCTATCTATCTATCAATCTATCTATCTATCATCTATCTATCATCTATCATTACTTCTCTGCTAATTTGCAAGCCTCCTCTGTTTTGAGGGATCTTTAAACTGCATGTTTTGGATTCATTTATAGGAAACTCGTCCAAGCGCTGTGTTGTAAGACAGGTTTGATGTTCAGGAAGCCCTCCTGAGCTCTTCTGCTTTCCCTTCTTGACCTGATGGTTTATGCTTTACTAATATTGAAAGAACTGCCTGGTGCGTTCGTAGAGGAGTTCAGGTTCTTTTCCCTGAATGTAGATGTCCAACATCCTGGTGAGCTTTCGAGCCGGCACAGAGGATCCTCTTTCAGGTCCAGTGACTTCCATCCTTACCCTTCCATGAGAAGGAAGAGCATTTTGGAAGAAAATGGCTTTTTCTTTTGGTTGCTGCTAAGGAAGAGAGCGCAGTCAGCACATCGTCTCCTCGCCTTGTGGCTTCGCTGCAAGGGCCTCTGGGAAGCCCTTCTTGAGGTGCCTCACCGTTCTGGCCGACCACATCCTGCAACTCCACGGGCAGAGCTAGACCCGCGGCAGCAGAAGTCTCGTCTGCTTCTCACTGGGACATGGTCTGTGTGAGCCACCAGGAGAGGACAGGTCAGGAGCAGCTGAGTCTGCGGGCTGACCTCAGGTGGAGCAATGTGCAGTGCCCCTCGCTGTTGGGGGAGCTCTCACACCTGCCCGCTTACATGATTCTCCAAGGGGCACCGAAACATGGGCATCCTTGCACCATTTTTCACTAGTCAAGGCAAGAGATTGCAAACACTGGCCCGGTGACACCAAAGGGCCCTTTCTGCCTCCTGCGGATGTGCCAGTGATCCAGAGGTTGCTGTCTGGGGCCCAGGAAAGTTGAGCATGTTTTGAATGGAAACGGTACTATTGTGACAAAGGGGGACCAGGGCCTGGGGCCTGGCCTCACATAGCTCACACAAAGAAGGTGGCGAGCTTGGCACGTCCCAGCTGTGTGGGGCGGGATGCTGGCGCCCATTATGAGGAAAAGCAGGAGCCCAGTCCTTCTTTGCCCCTTGGCTAGTGACTATTGTCATCCATTCAGGCCATAGGAGGGGCTTTTATTCCAACTGCACAGAGAGGTGGCATGGAAATTGGCAGAGAGAGTCTCGATGCCACTGGATGGGGGCATCTCCACTGGACTTGCAGTCTCTGCATTTGCATCCTGGGAAGAAGGGTTAAAGATGGTGGAATACAGGAACCCGGAGAAAGGTCCTTGCCTTGGGCTGAGCCGCTCTGATCCCCAACTGAGACGCTGCAGCAGAACTCACCAGGGGCCACTCAGTGTGGTGTGTGTGTTTGTGTGTTTGTGTGTGCACCGTTGAGAGGTGTGGTTGCACCAGGTGGAGACATGGGTTGGGATGGCAAGACCCTGTGGCTACTTCTCAATAGGGACCAGAGCTGATTGTTTCTTTCTCCTCTTCCTTCCTTCCTTCCTTCCTTCCTTCCTTCCTTCCTTCCTTCCTTCTTTCCTTCCTTCCTTCCTTCCTTCCTTCCTTCCTCCCTCCCTCCCTCCCTCCCTCCCTCCCTCCCTCCCTCCCTCATTGATGCTTTTTCCATATGAAATACCTGGCTTATGTTCAATCTGGTTGGAAAACATCACCTGGTCAGGGAGGGATCTGCTCTCCTGTGTGCAGAACTAAAAGGCTGAAAGCTGGGAGTTTCCCCGTGTGAGTGTCTACCCAGCCCCCCACCCCACCATCATCAAAGAGGGGACGGGTGCACTTGGAGGGTGAAGGGTCTCTTGGATCGCCAAGTCTCAGAATGTGTTAGCAGCAAAGACAGGGTTTGATCCTCGATTCTTTTCATAGAATTCTTTTGGGATATTTGGGAAAACAAAAGTACAAAAGTAATTTATAATCCCCTTGTATTTCTATCACTTGGAATTATCCTCATCTTGGTTTATTTTGTTTTATACAGAAGTAGCCAATATTAAGAATTTAATGCCCGCCCATGTAATGCGTGCCTTCTGTGTGTGTGTGTGTGTGTGTGTGTGTGTGTGTGTGTCTGTGGACACATGGATGTATGTGTTTAAACCCACCAGCCGGCGACTCAGTCTCGTTTTCCCCAGGGTGCTTCTGGGGATGTTTGTGCCGACAGATAAGATCTGTTGGCTTCCCCTGGTGGCTGAGTGGGCTCCATTGCATTGCCCTGCCACCCTTAGTCATGTAGATACCAGTGGGCTGTCACCAAGCTGCCTGACTTGTCTTCCTTTAAACTTCTCAACAAAATCCTGGAAACCAGAAGGCTCTCTGCCTGTGACCTCGCATGACTGGTGGCCCTCTAGTCAAGTCATTTCTCTGTTCCATGCCCCAGTTTCCTTATCTGTTCAGCACACCTTGCCAAGGATTGTTAATGTAAAGTCCTTCCACAGGTCCAGCTGTCCCCACACCTAAGGATGCCAGTAGAAAAAGTCCTTGCTTCCATCTTGGGTGCATTTGGGGTGGAATAACCACCCCCCACCCTGTGTTGCCCGATTCCTGTGTGTGACTTTTGTCATGGGAAGCCCGTGGTGTTTTCTAGAACATATCAGGATGCAAAGGGTCTGTAGAGGGGAAGTTCCCCCTGAGATGGGAGAAGGGGGGTCTTCTCCTGAAGGGTGAGGTCATTTTTGTGCCTGTCACCTGGGGAACAGGTGGGTTCTTAGATAGAAGACCTGAGCAGAGGGGGATATTTCCATGGCAGTTTGAAAAATGGCAAGTCTGCCCACCAAGCGACAGCTGCAGGTGAACAGGGGACTTTTCTAAAAGTCCCAGCAAGCTTGAGAGAAACCCCGAGGTCGCCTTCGAGGCGTGGCCGGCTGTCCATGGGTTTTTCCTACTTTGCTCCTAGTAAGAGAACTGGGGGAGGAAGCTTCACCTGTCTCCATGGATTGCATTGCTGATGGTGGGATTTTAGGCAGCAGGTATCTAGCTACTGGTAAAAGGTAAGTGGCTCCCCTGGAATAGCTGTGAATACCTTCATAGGAGAGGTGACATGTGGGTGGAATTTTGAAGTACAGATAGGAATTTTTCCAGGTGAGGTTGGGAAAGGGCCCTTCCAGGCCAAAGGAGCACATGGTCAAAGATGTGCAGGTATAAAGCAAATCAGGGAAGAATTGGGAAATGGGACATTGCTCAGCCTGTAGGAGGATGGTGTTTCAGTCATGTTCTCACTGTTGAGACCCACAATACCTGACGACCACAACCTAGAGGAAGGAAGATTTATTTGCTTACGCTTCTGGAGATTTCAGAGGTTCAGTTCATGTTAAGCTGGGTGAAGTCTGTGGAGCTTAGGGCACAGTGCAGGGAGCAGAGACAGTAAGAGAGAGAGAGCAAGAGCGTGAGTGAGAGGGCTTTGCTCTCACATCACAGAGGTCAGAAGCAAAGACGGAGCTAGCAAGAGGAGGAGGAAATATATATAATCCCCAAGGCCACACCCCCAGGGACCCCTCCTCAGCAACCAAGCCCCGACTCCACCATGGCTGCCTTGTCTATGTGAGGTCTAGGGGGACATTCTAAATCCAAGCCATAACTGATGTGGAGCTCAGGAGGCTGGGAAGATAGACGCGGGTCTAACTATATAACAAGTATTACCAGGAACTGTAGAATTAAGAGCAGAGGAGCAATCAATTGAGATGTGGCTCAGCAAGATGACTGGGCTAGATCTGAGGGGACATGGCTCCAGGCAGAAGGGACAGTGGATGAGGTTGCTGCTGTAGTGTCAGTGGACGATGGAGACACTTGGAAGTTAAGTAGCAAGTTCTCCATGTCTGCGAGGTTCCAGAGTCAGAGCAGGGCTCTGTTTTCCCTGATTTCTGGCAAAGGTAGGAAAAGCATTCGGCAGTCTTTGAAGATGAGGGTTTTACCTGTGGAGACCCAGGTGGAGAGTCACCTTGACACACATCCCTCTTACCTAGCGAGATCAGTCTCCTCTCCTCTGGCTGGGTGTGGTCATGTAATTTGTTCAGCCAATGGGCTGTGAGTCTAGCTGACAGGTCATCTCTGGGCTGGAGTAGGGACCTTCCAGCTCCACGCGCCTCTTATTTCGGTGACCAGGGAAACATATGTCAAGAATCCATCTTGGGCATTTGGAGAGACTTGGAGGAGTGAAGCCCCTGGCCTACACACATTGCTGTGGAGTGTAGGCACCAAGCAAACCCTTATTGATTTAGGTCCTAGATGTTGAGAATTGTTTGTTACTGCAGCAAACCTGCCTGCCACTGACTGACGTGGTGTGCTAATCCTTGAGCGAGGGAACAAAGATGAAGGAGCAGGCCCACAGCCAGAGTAGGAAAATTTCCTTTCTGGATTCAGGAAGAGTGGGCTGAGGCAGGATTTTTTTTTTGTGGCCCTGGGGGCATGCTACTTCTGAGCTACATCCCCAGCCCTATTTTTATTTTTATTTTGAAACTGTCTCGCTAGGTTGAGGAAAGTCTCACTATTTGCTGAGGCTGTCCTCGAACCTGCAATCCTCCCATCTCAGCCTCCCAAGTACTGGGATTACAGGTGTGCACCACCGCTCCCAGAAAGGCAGGATGTTATGGTGAAAGGAGATTGGGATTTGGAGATCAGCAGACCTGGGTCCGATGTCACTTGAGACACCTGCTGTCTGAGAGGTTGCTGACAAAGGCCCCCACTCAGTTTCCACATATGTGGAGTAGGGAGAGCCTCCTACTTGGGCCATTAGGGTGAGTTGAGGTAACACTTATAGGACATCTGGCAGGGGGCCGGTCCCTAGGGCGCACCCAGCTAGTAATAGCTAGGACTCTTGGAAGATGGTCAGCAGAGACCTGGCAACTTAAGCTTTGAGCTATCGCACGTGTTTCTCCTATCTCATTCACCTGATTTGCTCCAGTACCAAGAACAGGGCCTACGCATGATAGGTATTCATTACATATTCATCAGATAAACGAAAGGACGCACACTGCTGCGATCATTTGTTTTGTGTGCCCGCGCTCTCTCACCAGCAGGCTGGGAACTCTTTGATGGGAGGGCCCTAGACTTATCAATCATCTGTTTCCTCAACACCCAGTGAATATCGGTTCTCAGGAATGTGTCTTTAAAAGAGTGAGTCTCTCTGGCCTTTAGATAGAGCCTGATCCCAGATCGCTGGGTCATTTCTCACCGACACATGGATCCGGAGCCCAGCCTTGGCCTTCCAGGAGATCCACACTTCCTCCAGTTGGCAGGACTCTATGCTGACCTCGGAGACCCTCAGTCCTGGGGTACAGGTGCCCAGGAAGCCCACCACGCAGGAGACATACCCACCATATATTTTGTAACCGAGGCTGGCAGCGCCTCGGATGGCCTCGACAGATCCCCGGACTCAGGCCCCACCTGCAGATGGCCGGGTGCACAGCTTGGCAGGAGCGGGCTGGCAGCAGCCTCTCTCCTTCCCAGGGAGACGGGTGTGTAGCAAGTCTGTTTATCAGACAACGCCTTGTTGTAGCCAGAGGTGGTGGCTTAGCAGTGGCAGGAACGCCTGCATTGCCTCACAAGCTGCAAGTCACTAAGATGCGCCCTTGGCCTCAGCGAGCAGATAAGCACCTGCATTGGAGAGGGAGCCCTTGATCATGGGCTGATAAGCTCAGGGGAAAAAAAAAAAAAACACCACCACCAACAAGAAGGATAAGCCAAGCGGCCCACTGTCGGAAGCTTTTTCAAGTACACATGGGCGTGTTACTTTATCTTCACCAACACGGAGTGATGCAAAAGCTCTGATTTTAATTGAATTTGGTGGTCACGCAATCACGGCATGAGAGCATGTCAGAGCTGGAAGGGACGTTGGGCATTGTCTAGTTGAACCCTTTAATCTACCGGGCGAGGACACCGAGGGCCACAGAGCTGTAGTGACTTGTTCAGGATCATCGGTGAAGTGTTGACAGAGCTGGAACTTAACTCCAGGCCTCCAGACCCCCGGGCCTGGGATCTTCCCACTGCGTGGGATTGCGTCACAGGCTGCCTCCTGACCACCCAGTGCACACTGCACACGCCGCTTCAGATCCTGAACACTCCTCCTTAACATCACTCCCTCGCCTCTTCTGCTCCAGCTGGGCAGCTCCCCGTACTCCCCCTGTCGGTGGGGTAGACCAGTTAGCCCCGGGCGACAAGGGCTGGCGCTTGACTCCAACTATTTCAAAGCCTGTTCTTTCATAGTTGAAAACTGTGAGGCCCGGACACAACAGAGGGGACTTGCCCTGACATAGCTGGTACAAATGAAAGATCTGGGTCTAAAATTTCTAAAGTCCTGATGTCTGTACTTTCCATAACTAGTGAGGATCCTAGTGGCTAGTTTGGGACAAAAGTCCCACATGTTACCTTCGAGACCGAAAAGGAGTCTGGCAAGCCTCTGCATTCTGAAACATCCTCGTTCTGAGTAGGAGCTCAAGAGACAATGGTTTGATGAGTGAATGGATTTTTTTAGGGTTTGGATGGGGTAGTCATATCTCACAAAGGACTTTGGAACTGCAGGTTCCTTATTCTTCTTTGTAAAACTTGCTTTCTGGGTTTTATCTGTGATTGCAGTGGAACAGGACAGTCTAGATTTTAGTTTAAAATAGCTTCTAGATGAAAGTAATAGATATATCAGCAGCAGCAACAAGGAGCTATTATCATCTCCACAATCATAAATATAATTGGTACTTCCTAATCTTTATTACCCGTGACTGCAATATAAAGTCAAACTTAGATAAAATGATACCTAAAATATTTATCAAATGCACGAATGTGATTAAAATATCATAGAGATGTATTTCTAATGAAAAGTCACCGTCTCTTGTCAGGTCCTCCTTAACCTCAGTCCTTTTCTCCTGTGTAAATCACTTTTAAATCTGTGAACTAGTTTTACTTGTTTGTTTTTCTTTATCCTGGTGATTAACTCCACATGTCTATACACATGTTAATAATGTTATTTTTGATATCTCAAGTTTAGACATGATAGATGGACCTCCCATTGCAGATTAAGAGTCTTTCATTTGGACTATCACCTCATCTCTTCATCTCTTCCCCCTCCCCCAAACTCATTTTGTATACATGCACACACACACACACACACACACACACACACACACAAACATATACACACTTGCTTAGTTTTTATTAGCTGTGTTTGCAAATTTAAATCACGAGTGTACATGCTTTTTACTCCTTCAATTATTTACAATAACATTTGATCCACTATTTACAAGATGAGCATATTAGCACTCCATCCCTCCTTACCGCCCCTTTTCCTCTTTCTACTTCTCATTTACAACTGTACTTTTGCTTTTAGATTGTTAGGATCAATGACATCTGTTTTTTATTTTGTAAACTTAAATCTACCAAGCTCTGCTCATAAGGTGATTCAAGAAGTTGAAAATTCATGAGACAAACCATCTTGTCTTCGCTGTGACTCTATAAATACTGCACTTCATAGCCATGTAGGATTCTATGATTACTACTATAATGACCACCCGTTTCTTTTTCTTTTTTTAGTTTCAATCTCCCTTGATTTTCCTGCTTTGTTTGTATTTATCACCTCTTTAATGTATTTCAAATTCTCAAGAATGAATTCAAATCCCTGGAATTCTACCTCCTCCTAACAGACCCCCGCTACCCCTAGATCCTCCATCCTCTCCTAGTCTAGACAAATTATTCTGGGTTCCATTGTGCTGTCCTTCTTGGACTCTCCTTTATGACTGTCCTGGGCTGGGTACTGCATATTATTCATTTTTCTTATTTATTTACTTTTTATACTGCACAAGCATAGCCTCTATAAACTTCCCTATAAATGTTTATATGCCTGATAATGTCTTTCTTCTTCTCTCATACCTTATTCTACTCTTACTGCCCACTGATAGTTTAGCAAGGTATAGAATTCTATGTTGACACTTTCTTTTATAACCTTGGAAGAGTTGTATTTTTGGACCCAGTTGAAGTCAGATACTGGGTATACCCTCTTTTATCCAAAGAAGATCCCTGGATAATTAGAAAAATTCTCTTTATCTTTGGTGATCTAAAATTTCATAATGATATGCTCAGTTATAGGTTTTTTTTTTTGCGGTACAGGGGATTGAACGCAGGGGCGTTCTACCTCCGCGCTACACCTCTGGTCCTATTTTTTATACTTTATTTTAAAACCGGGTCTCACGAAGTTGTGGAGGGCCTCACTAAAGAGAGAGAGAGAGAGAGAGAGAGAAAGAGAGAGAGCTGAGGCTGGCCGCGAACCCGGATCCTCCGGTCTCTGCCTCCCAAAGTACTGGGATTACAAGCGTGTGCCACCACGCCCAGCCAGTTATAGGTTTTTTAAACACACTTATTGTACTGACCACTCAGTGGGCTCAATTATTCTGAGAACTTTTGTCCTTTTCCTTTGGGAATTCTCTTGAATTATTATTAGATTATTTCTTGGGGTGACAATTCTTTATTCTAACCTGTTTTCTTTTTCTAGAACTTCTATTAGTTGGATGTAGGATCTCTTCGGTCTGTCTTCTGTGCCTCTCCTTTCTCCTTTCCTCTCCTGTTTTCATCTCATGGCCTTTGTGGTTCTTCTTTCTAGAAGATTCCCTTCATGTTGACTTCCAAACCTTTTATTGACTTCTCTTCCTTTTTTGACAATGATATATTTAATTTCCCTGAACTTTGTGTTGTTATCTGATTGTTCCTTTGAGAGAGCATCTTGTTTTCACCCTATAGATGCAACATGCCTTCACACGCCTCTGAGAACCTACGTATATTTTCCCTTCATTATGTGTGTGTCCTCCAAAATCAGTTTTTCAGTTTCTGTATTTTGTTCTTATGTTCAGATTTTCCTAAAATGTCTGACAATCCTGGGTTAACAATATCACTAAACAGTTAGATGCTAGAATGTGTAGTGACTGTGTGCTTGGGCAAAGCTGTCGGCTGGCGGGCCTCCCTCTGGGGTGACAACACTGTGGTTGGATACTGACCTGGGAAATGCTCGTTCTCGAAAACCCACAGCTCTTTGCTCTCAGGTACAGGTGCCTACATCAGTAATTCTGGGCCTTCCCATTTAAATTTTTTTTTTCTGGTACTGGGGATTGAACCCAGGGGCATTCTACCTCCAAGCTACACCCCCAGCCCTAGTTTTTATTCTTTATTTTGAAACAGAGTCTCACTAAGTTGCGGAGGGCCTCACTAAGTAGCTGAGGCTGGCCGTGAACCCGGATCCTCTGGTCTCAGCCTCCCAAGTACTGGGATTACAAGTGTGCGCCACTACGCTTTAATTTTTTTTTAATTATCCACTTAAAAAAATAGGGGCATACTTGAGAGGGCTGAGATAGGAGGGTCTCAGGTTCGAGGCCAGTGTACGCTAAGTAAGCAAGACTGTTTTAAAATACAATAAATAAATAAAATAGGGCTGGGGGTGTAGCTCAGCAGTAGAATGCGCCTGGGTTCAGTACCACACACACACGCACAGGGACAGAAGTTTGTCTACTTTTCCCATTTGCGTGGGGACTGGCAAGGAAAGGGTTCACTTCATCTTCCCTTTTCGACTCCACTTCTCACTCTGGCTTCTGGTTCTGAGCCTTCCTGGGGTCCTCTCTGCTCTGCCACTCGCCCCTGTGTATGTTCTGGGCTGTGGCTTTGTCTGCTGTGACTCTGGGGTCAGTCCCCCTCCCTCTCCTGGCACCATGGAGACATGTTTAAACTGCCTTACCTGTCCAGGTTTGTCTTCAGTCTCAGTGGGTTTGTACCATTCACATTATTTCGTTTTCATTTCTCTGAGGTCTGAATGGAGATACAATTCATGCAGGTGATCATGTTGACTTAATTTGCAGGTGATGTGGCACCTGTCTCTCCCCAGCCTGCTCACAGGACTCCTGCTAAACCAAGAATAGTGTCGTCCTAAGACCCCTGTGAAGGGCTTCCATGTACCCGGTGGCCTCTCAGTCTGTCCATCCCATAACCCACTTTGCATCTGTCTGCCTGCCCTGTGCAAGCCTGTCTCCTTGGCTGGGCTAGGCCTCCCACAAAGGCAGGTCTATGGGAGGGAGGAACCGGGGCTGGACATCCCCCGGAGGACAGAGGACGCCATCACAGGTTGCCAGCAGGCCCCTCCCTCCTCCTTGCACATCCGGGGACCCTCAGGAGTCAGACCGTCCCCTACCCCACCTCCTGCCCTTGCCCTTTTTTCCTCTTTAGACTGATCTCTTCCCAAAGGGGAGGAGAAAGAACATGCCCATTCTCTCCAGGAAAATCCCCTGGCTGGGGGCTCACAGGGCGCTGCCTCTGCTGGGCTGTGTGTGGCTCAGGCCTGCACATGTGTGGTCCTCTGTGGGGCTCAGGGCCTGGAAGAGGTCAGGTCAGCACCCGGGGGTTTGGGCAGCTCACCCTTCCTTCCTTAGCAGCTGAGGATCTAGCCTCTAGGAGGGGGGAGCGGTCACCGAGGGTCTGACCCCAGGTCCACCTGCACAACAGGCTAGCCCATCCCCAGGCCAGGACCAGCAAGGAGAGATGCTGGGGCAGGGGTCGTGTCCCTGGCGACGTCCCCTCTCCGCGCATCCATGGCCAGTCCCATCTCCCAGACATGGCCCGGGCTGTGGAAATGTAGGAAAAGTTGTTTTTAGAAGACGGGTCTATGACTTTCATTGAACGTATTGTTACTCCTTTAGAGAGAGCCTTCCACCGAAGCAGACAAAGGCTGCTTTTCTTTTCGGGGTGTGATCTGAGGGATGTAGCTGATGTGGAGTGCAGCAGGGGTGAGCGGCTAGGGTGGGCAGCGTGTGGGGAGGCAGGACCATGGGGAGAGGGAGGGCTGGGCGGGGACTCAGCACAGCTCAGGGGGTGACATGGGCCAGGTAGCAACGTGCTGCTGTTGTGCCCGCCCCACTGACCACCTGAGGTCGTCTCTGCTCAGTACTGGGACTGTGTGTGCGTGCTGTGTGTGCCTGTGTATGTGTGCAAGTGTGTGTGTATGCGCATGTGTGTGCCTGTGCCCGTGCCTGTGTGTGTGCCTGTGTATGTGTGTAAGTGTGTGTGTATGCGCATGTGTGTGCCTGTGTGTGAGTGTGTGTGCCTGTGCATGTGTGTGTGTGTATGCGTGTGTGTGCCTGTGTGTGTGTGAGTGTGTATGTGTGTGCCTGTGTCTGTGTGTGTGTGTGCCTGTGCATGTGTGTGTG